>PVJS01056442.1:0-12340 GCA_004027185.1 Glis glis | reverse complement strand
AGCGCCCTCGCTTGCCTCCCTTGCCTCCCTCGCCTCCAACAAGCTCTGACACTCTGACCCTACCCTGCCTTGCATTCCAGCCCCATCTGTGGGGCGGACTCTAGAGCAAACCGCACCCTCCCACCATCCCGGAGGCCAGCGCTCCTGTCGGGCCCCTCCCAAGGCTGGAGTCCACGCTCCCCTATCCATCCACCATGTCCTCTCCTACGCCTCACCCCTGCTCTGCCCGTTGTGCCTGCCTGCCTGCCATCGGCCTCCTCAACCCCCCATTGGTCGGAGCCTCTTCTCACACCAGCATCCCCCATGGAACCCTGATCCCAGTCCTCCTGTCCAGCTATCTGCTGCTGCTGCTGTCCATCCAGTCCCCGTGGCCAGTCTCACCAGGGAGGGAAGCCAGGGGCTGTCATAGAGTCACAGCTGCACTCCAGCTCCCTCCCAGCTAGTCTGCAACTCGACAGAAATGGGCCCGCACCCCCAGACTCTGCAGGGCCCTCCCTCCCTGCCCTGGGCCTTCCTCACTCCCCCCTCAGCTCAGCCCCGTCTTCCCTGTACTTAGGTGCTTTGTGTTTTTAGTTATTCACAGATATTGAGTTTTTGTTGTGATTGCAAAAGCAATGCAGAATGCCCGAAAAAAGCCCCAAGGGGACAGTCCCCTCCCCACCCACACCCCCGCCACCCTGCGTCACCTGCCTGTGACACGGGTGCTAGTTTTCCCTCTTCCCCGTCTCCTCCTGCCTCTCAGCCTCCCCAAGGTGTTCAGAGGGAACCAGGGGCATCCTGGGAAGCCCTCCATGATGCACATGCCTTGGCGTGGGCCAGGCAGTGGGGGCCTCGGAGATGCGCCTAGCGCTGGGCGGCCGAGGGGAGGCAGAGCTGGACCGGGACTCTGGCTCCTGCTTCCCACACAGGCGGTGCCATGGGGCAGAGGCCAGGGCTGCAGGGCTGCCCTGGGGGAGGGGGACAGGAGGATGGCAGTCGGCCGATGGCCACAGTCTCGCCCTCTGCCCACAGGCTGTGGACAACCAGACAGAAATCCAGCTCCCTGACTCTGTGAGCGCCATCATGGACCGCTGGATCCTGCAGATGGGCTTCCCAGTCATCACCGTGGATACCAGCACCGGGGGCATCTCCCAGGAGCACTTCCTCCTCGACCCCGAGTCCAATGTTACCCGCCCCTCAGACTTCAAGTGAGCAGATGGGGTCACTGGCCGGGCCAGCGAGGGGCAAGGTGGGCCAGGCAGAGGGTGGTTGCTGTGGCCCCTGGCCATAGGAGAACCTGGCGTACTGTGGTCCCAGCCCAGTGGCTGCAGACAAGCTCTCTCTCTAGGGCCAGGAGCATGGAGAGGCTTGGTGCCAGAGTTGGGGAGGAGCTGGGAGCCTGGGCAGGGCTGCTCCCCGCCCCCACACACGGTGGCCAAGAGCCACCCTCACCCTGGCCTCTGCCTCTTTTTGCAGCTACCTGTGGATTGTGCCCATCTCGTCTCTCAGAAATGGTGTACAGCAGAGTGAATACTGGCTGCCCAGCGTCAGTACAAGTAATCCAGCCCAACCCCAGCGGGCAGACCCCACCCTACTCCTAGCTCCTGGCCTGTGTTCTGAGGGTTGTGGCGGGGCTTAGTGAGGGTTTCCTTCATCATTTCATTAAACAAACAGCCCGCTTCTTTGGTTCCAATGTCCACTTTGCTGCTGCCCAGCTGTGTGACCTTGGGAAAATGGCCACCCCTCTCTGGTCTCCATTTCCTCATCTATAAAGTGGAGCATCCAGTTGGGTGTGGTGGTGCACACTTGTAATCTCAGTACTTGGAAGACTGAGACAGGAGGATCACAGGTTCGCGGCCAGCCTCAGCTTAGTGAGAGCCTCAGCTACTTAGTGAGGCCCTCCGAAACTTAGTGAGACCCTGTTTCAAAATAAAGAATAAAAAAATAGGGCTGGGGGTGTAGCTTGGAGGTAGAATGCTGCTGGGTTCAATCCCCAGTACCGCAAAATAAATAAATAAATAAATAAAAATAAAAAATAAATAAAGTGGAGCATCTCTACTTGGCCAAGCATGGAGGAAGCAGAGGCCAAGGCACACCATACCGGGCCTCAGCTGAGTCTGTAGATAGAGGGGAGATGAATGGGCAGTTGAAAGCATTTCTAGTGCCCAGCAGGGCTATGGTCAGGGCTACCAGGAGGCAGCTGCGAATAGGGGGACTCCGTTTCGTGCAGATGCCAGGGAAGGCTTCCTGGAGGAAGAGTAGGAGCTAGCCAGGCAGATCGGACTGGGGAAGGAGGTTCGGGGGCCAGCCTGTGGTCTTCTGAGCAGCCCCCACCCAGTGCTGGTCCTTCCCGCAGCCGAGAACTCGCTGTTCAAAGCGGAGTCCAATGAGTGGATCTTGCTAAACATCAACGTGACAGGCTATTACCTGGTGAACTACGACGAAGAAAACTGGAAGAAGATTCAGAACCAGCTTCAGACCGACCCCTCGGTGGGTGTCTGCCAGCCCCGCCCTGCCCTGCCCTGCCTAGGCCTGACTGCCAGACGCAAGGCCTGCCCCCCCACCTGCCACCTGTCACCTAAGGAGGTTGTGTGCACTCTGCTTCCCCTTCTAGGTCATCCCTGTCATCAACCGGGCGCAGGTGATCCATGATGCCTTCGACCTAGCCAGGTGAGTGCCCCTCCGGGCTCAGCCACAGAAGTGGGCTCCCTGTGTGCCCCTCCCTCCGCCCACACGCCCATGTCACAGGCTGCACAGTCACCGTGACAGCCAGATGCAGGCCTGCCACACTCTGCTACATGACTCCCAGCTTTTTCTGAGCACCGACTGTGGGACAGACAAACATGCTAAGTGCTAAAAAAAAAAAAAAATCTGAAGCTGAGCGTGGTGGCGCACGCCTGTGATCCCAGTACATGGGAGGCTGAGACAGGAGGATCGCAGGCCACCCTCAGGCCACCCTCAGCAAGTAGTAAGACTCTCAGCAACCTAGTGAGACCCTGTTTCAAAATAAAAATAAAAAATAGGGCTGGGGATGTAGCTTGGAGGTAGAATGCCCCTGGGTTCAATCCCCAGTATCACACACACACACACACACACACACAAATCTGGGGTGCACAGAGCAGTTAGGATATTGCACAGATTAATAAGTACTTACTAAGCACATACCCTGTTCACAGTGAGACATGGACAGCATCACCCATAGACACGATGTCTGTGGATCGAATACACACGGTTGGCCTGAAGAGGGGAGGGAGGGAGCCTAGAGGGCCTAGCAAGTCAGAAGTGCCCGGGCTCTTTGTCCTGCTCTGTCTCAGATCTGTCTCTTAGAGCTGTGTGGCCTTGGGCAAGTCGGTTTACTCCTCTTAGCCTCAGTTTCTTCATCTGTATAATGGGACAAGAAGCAAGGGAATGTGACTGCACTGGGTAGGGACAGGGTCTGGTTTGTGGCACCAACCAGCACCCATGTCACTCTTTCCTTTGTGGCCCTGAGACCTCAGGCTCTGGGAAGGACAGGGGCCTCAGGGCTGAGGCGCATCCTTGAGGTCTTGGGGGGCCGCTCCCAGGACGCGGCAAGGCTATGTAGGGGTGCTGACATGAGCCCTTCTGTTTTTCCTCAGTGCCCAAAGGATCCCTGTCACTCTGGCGCTGGACAGCACCCTCTTCCTGATCCGAGAGACGGAGTACATGCCCTGGGAGTCCGCGCTGAGCAGCCTCAACTACTTCAAGCTCATGTTTGACCGTTCCGAGGTCTATGGCCCCATGAAGGTACAGAGGTGCATGGTTGGGCTCAGAGCCAGTTCACCCCGGTGCCCGACGTGGCACCCCTAAGGAAGTTACTAGAAATATTGCCCGGTCAAGTCATTTTCCAGGAACAGGCTTAACCCAGGGTGAAGAGTACCAGGGATATAGAAGTGCTGAGAGGCCAGGAGGGTGGGCAGTGCAAAACAAGCACACGGAGAATTCTAGCAAAGTTTGCAGGTTTGAAATATGGGAAACCAGAGCTGGGCGTGGTGGCGCACTTTTGTAATCCCAGTACTCAGGAGGTGAGACAGGAGGATCGCAGGTTTGGGGGCAGCCTCAGCAACTAAGTGAGGCCCTCCGCAACTTAGTGAGACCCTGTTTCAAAATAAAGAAGCGTGCGTAATGGTGCACACTTGTAATCCCAGTACTTGGGAGACTGAGACAGGAGGATCACAGGTTCGAGGCCAGCCTCAGCAACTTAGTGAGACCCTCTGCAACTTAGTGAGACCCTGTTTCAAAATAAAATAATAAAATAGGTCTGGGGGGTGTAGCTCGGAGGCAGAATGCCCCTGGGTTCAATCCCTAGTAACACACACACACACACACACACACATACACACACACACACACGGGAAACCAGCACCTTTGCAAGGCACAGAGATGGCCACTGTGCCAGGAGACAGAAGAGCCATCTTCTGCCAGCTGCATGGCCTTGGGCAGCCCTTTGTCAGTCGAGTTAACTCCTCTGTAAGGCGAGTGTGCGCCTATCCCCCCGGGGATGAGGGGATTCTGGTCATAGCCGGTGTTGACATATTTTAATGCTGAGCCCATTTTGGCCCCCACTTAGGAGACCAGAAAGAGACTGAAGCTTGTTGAGGTTGAAGCTACATCCACAGGATGCTTACCATGGCATTGCATATCCAGATGATAAACTGCGCCGGGTTTGGTGGCGCATGCCTGTAATCCCAGTACTTGGGAGGCTGAGACAGTAGAATTGCAGGTTCAGGGCCACTTAGCAACTTAGCAAAATTTTTATCAAAATTAAAAATGTAGCTCAGAGGTAGAACACACCTGGGTACAATCCCTAGTACCACACACAAATAGCAAACAAAGAAAACAATACTTAACTGTCGAGTGGTTAGGGATTGGTAAAGTTAAACCAGAACACCCACTGGATGAAATATTATATACCCATGAGATTGTACTTGAGGAGATCTTATTATTAACAGAACTTTTAAGTTATCTGTTAACATCCTATTTTGGTAAATGAAGTTTTAACTCATACCTGCCTTCCTTGGAATTCTCTCATCCTCCCAACGTAGTTAAATCACAATACTTGGTCAAATCAGTATTCACCATTGGCTTTATTTTTATTTTTTGCTTTTTTGGTACTGTGGATTGACCCCAGGGGTGTTCTACCTCTGAGCTACACCTCAAGCCCTATTTTATTATATATATTTATATTTATTTATTTATTGTTGTACTGGGGATGAACCCAGAGGCATTCGACTTCTGAGCTACACCCCCAACCCTTTTTTTGTTTTGTTTTGTTTTGTTTTGAAACAGGGTCCTCACTAGGTTACTGAGAGACTCACTAAGTTGTTGAGGCCGGCCTCAAACCTGCAATCCTCCTGTCTCGGCCTCCCAAGTATTAGGATTACAGGCATGCGCCGCTGTGCCCAGCTCCACATTTGCTTTATTGAGATTATTTAAATATTCTCTGCTTAGCTCCCACCGGAGTCCTGTGCTTGTGTTTCCTTCCATGTATGCCTTCATGGAGGCAGCAGGTAATAGGCAGTGTTGTATTTTCCCGGTGGCCTCCCTCCTGGGTCGTCTGTCTGCCCTCCCCCTCCATGAGCACTGCTCAGCCCTGTGCTCGGGGGCCTCGCCTCTTCCCAGTTGCGTCTTCTGCTTCTTGAATCCCATGGATTCTTGATTTTTCTCTCTCAGAGAGGGAGCACATTTCCCAGGACTTTTGAGAAAAGTGCCATGGGTGTAAGCTTTCTGAGGTAGATGTTGTGGAACGTCTTTATTCCACACTCACACCGGGGTGAGAGTTCAGCTGGATTTAGAAGTTTCTAGACTGAACATTATTCCTCAGCATGTTTGAGGCCCTGTTGACATCAGGCTTCTCCTGAGCCATCGAAAAGCCCAGAGCCTATCTCATTTCCAGTTACTGGAATGTGACCAGTTCTCCCTCCTTCTGGAAGCTACTGGGCTCCTCTCGAAATCCTGGTGGTCCCTGCATGTCCTTCACGTCTCTAAACTTTCTTCCCTTCCTTGTTTCCCAGTCATCTGGAGAAGTTCTCTGGGGTTGGCCCGCCAGCTCCCTTATCTCTCCTCCTTTCCGTCCTGAGGACCGGAACCCTCCGGCAGAGCCGGTTCCCTCAGCTTTTGACGCCTCCTCACCCAGAGGCTGTTTTCTTTCCTTCTATCATATTTTAAAGTTTCCAAGTGCTCTTTCTGGCTCCAGTGTCCTATGCAATATCTGCTCTTCACCCTTGGAACATATTTATTGCAGGCCTTTTGAAGTTTCCTTCCCTTGACTTGTTTCCTCTAAGTTTTCTGTTTGTTTTGGTCTCCTTTCAAGTTGGAGGCCGAGCGCCCCTTTGGATTGGAGAGTGAGGCAATAAAAAGTGTTTGGAAGCCGCTCTCGCTTTGGCAGCACTTATACGAAAATTGGAACGCTGTGGAGGAGATTAGTACGGTCCCCTCGCAAGGATGACAGGCACCGTCCCACAGCGCTCCATATCCTGACACGCCAAAAAGAGCTCAGAAGCTTCACGGGAGGTGGGGTTTGCCATCTGGGGCTCTTGTTGTGGGGTAACTCAGTGGGCAAGTAATTCTTCCTTGGGGACCCTCAAAAATGAAAGGCTGGAGGGGTGCAGCTCAGTGGTAGAGTGCTTGCGTAACAGGTCCTGGCTTCCATCCCCAGCACAAATGTCCATGATGTGTTCTATGGGGGCCATTCAGCTTCTGAGAGCGGCCACTAGTGTACATCACGAGGACAGTGACGCCGCCCCAGGGATCAGGGCTGGGAAGGGAACTGGGACACCACCATTAGGTGTGGAAACTTCCACCTCTGACCCTCTGTCACCCGTTCCTCGGTGTCTGGTGGCCCCACCTCCTGAGCTCTTCCAGTCCAGCCTCCCACTGAGGAGAGGGGTCACCTGCTGCAATGGGGAAAGCCCAGGCTCCAGGTTAATTAATCCTTCTACACCTCGCCTCTGTCTCCCCATTTGCAGTCCCTGCATCATCCTGGTCCCCTACAGACCCGTCCCTTTAATTCTGAGCCTGGTCACAGCAGGTCCCCCTTCTGCAGCCACTCAGCAGCAGACCCCCCCAAGCCTAGTACAGCTCCCTCTGAGCGGCTCAGGTTGCTCTCCCCTTCTCTCTGCTCTTGGGGGTTGATCACTTTTACCTCTGGGTACAGAGTAAGCTTGGACTTGAGTGGACCTATCAGTCCACACGTTGAACCAGTGTCCACAAAAGATTTTAATGACATGGTGCTCGGCTGATGTTACAAGGTTAGAGGAAAGAGGTGTCCAGTATGATAGATGCACGGAGCAAAAAAGAAAAAAAATGTAGAAATAAGGAGGCACTAGACCTACCAGTTTGAAAATCGTAGTTTTGGTCAGCTCCTGTGTGTGTGTTTTTTTTTATTTTCTGCATATGCTTTTCTGTGTTTTCTCAATTCCCCATAATAACCATGGAATTCTTAGAATCACGAGGGGAAAACCCAGGGCTTCATTTTAAAAAACAGTGACGCTGAGCCGGGCATGGAGGCACATGTCTGTAATCCCAGTACTTGGGAGGTTGGGATAGGAGGATCGCAGGTTCGAGGCCAGCCTCAGCAAGTTAGTGAAGCTGTCAGCAACTTAGCAAGACCCTGTTTCCAAATAAATAATAAAAAATTGGTCTGAGGGCATAGCTCAGAGGTAAAATGCCCCTGGGTTCAATCCCCAGCACCATAAACAAAACAATACAAAACAAAAACAGTGATGCTTAGCTGGGTGCGGTGGCTCACACTTGTAATCCCAGTACTGACAGGCTGACACAGGAGGATCACAGCCTCAGCAACTTAGTAAGACCCTTGGCAACTTAGTGACACCCTGTTTCAAATAAAGAAAATTAATGCCCCTGAGTTCAGTAGTCCCCAGAGAAAAAGAAAGAAAAAAGAAAAAAATGGTGATGCTTCGACAAAGAGGGTTAGAACTGACTAAGGCTTCAAGGAGAAAGGACACCAGCCCTACAGCCTGGACATGTGCTGCCTCGGGGGTGTCTGACCCCAGGGGAGACCCTGAGCTCCTGGCACCGCAGGCCAGTGTGAGTCTTCAAAGTGCCTTGTGTGTTCTTTCCCCAGAACTACCTGAAGAAGCAGGTGGAGCCCCTCTTCTCTTACTTTAAAAACATCACCAACAACTGGAGTGAGCGCCCACCTACCCTCATGGAACAGTGAGTGACTGTCGTGGGTTTGGAGGTCGGGGGCGGCCAGGGAGCTGAGGGCCACACCTGCCAGTGTTCTCGCTGAACCTCTCAGCACTCCGCCCAGACTGGGCCACAAGGCAGGGGTCCTGCCCCACGGCTCTGCGCAGCCCCCGGGGCCGCCCGGCCTCTTTCTACAAAGGCTCAAACTGAAACTCTGAGCCCCCCCCCCCACCAGCTTGGGAGCCTCTGGCTTCCAGTTGTTGAACTGGGATTGGAGCCTGCGCCGACCCCTCAGGGTCCCCAGGCTGCCCTGAGTGGAAGCAAACAGGGAGAGCCCCAGAAGGCCGATGGGTCCGCAGTTGTGTGGGGGTGTGGGGGGAATCTTGGCGGGATGTTGGGTCAGGTATGCTAACCGCACGTCACCCCGGGCAGGTACAACGAGATCAACGCCATCAGCACGGCCTGCTCCAGTGGGCTCGCAGAATGCCAGACGCTGGCCTCCGGGCTTTTCCAGCAGTGGATGGAGAACCCCAGTGACAACCCGTGAGTGCCTCCCCTGTACCTCTCCGCAGCCCTCGTCTGTCCCACAGCCCTGTCCTCAGCTGCCCCTGCGCCCAGCCCCTCTGTTGCCGCTCTGACCTGGCGCCCCCTCCCCACTAGGATCCACCCCAACCTGCGGGCCACCATCTACTGCAACGCCATCGCCCAGGGCGGTGAGGAGGAGTGGGACTTTGCCTGGCAGCAGTTCCGAAGTGCCACCCTGGTGAACGAGGCCGACAAGCTCCGAACAGCCCTGGCCTGCAGCAACGAGGTGTGGATCCTGAACAGGTAAGGACGGGGCCGGGCAGGGCCGGGGAGCCCCCTCTCCACCTCACAGTCTTGTGTGCTGGGGGCAGATGAGAACCTTGGGGCCCAGAAGAGCAGAGCACCTTGCCCAGACACCACAAGCTGGAGAGCCAAGGTTCGAACCCAGGTTCAGGTCTGCATCCTGTGCTGTTAACTGCTGTGGCCTCTTGGCCTTTACCAGATGGCTCTCCGCCTCTCTGTCAGGCCTGGACTCCACCGGGGTGCCCCCCTTGAGCCCACTGTGTGCCTCATATGTCATAACCTGAACCCCAGTAAAGAAGAGCCACCATAGCTGGAGATGGTGGCATACACCTGAAATCCCAGAACTTGAGAGGCTGAGACAGGAGGATCACTGGTTCGAGGCCAGTCTCAGCAACTCAGTGGGACCCTCAGCAACTTGGCAAGACCCTGTTCCAAAATAAATAAAATAAATAAATAAATAAATAAATAGGGCTGGGGGAGTAGCTTGGAGGTTGAATGGCCCTGACATTCAATCCCCAGTACCAAAAAAAAAAAAAAGTCACCTTCAATGTCAGCGACAGGAACAGCCACCCTCCCTGGTGTCGGGCTTGGGGTTCCAGTATATTTCTTCATTTATCACTGTCAAAAAATATTCCCATGTCAGGCATACACCTGGTATTGCCAGTGACCCTGTGACCCCACTTAGGTGACTCAGTTTCCTATCCACAAAGAGAGGTAGGTAGCCAAGGGGCCGTGGAGAGGAACCAGGCAGAGCCCAGTACGCCTGCCGGGCTTCTCTCTGCATTGTCGGCTTCCCGCCCTCCCAGGTACCTGAGCTACACCCTGAACTCTGACTACATCCGGAGGCAGGACGCCACCTCAACCATCATCAGCATCACCAACAATGTCATCGGCCAGAGTCTGGTCTGGGACTTTATCCGGAGCAACTGGAAGAAGCTCTTTGAGGAGTGAGTCTGTGGAGAGGGTGTGGGGGTAGTGGGTGGCAGGTGCCAAGGCTGGGGACCTTGGGCACCCCATCCTGTGGGTGCAGGACACCACAGGATGAGGGTGCTGCCCCGGGGGTGGGTCAGCAGGAACTGCCCTGGGGCTGGGGCGGGGGCAGCAGGAGAGTTGAGGTGAGGTGTGGGCCACCCAGGCTCCCACTTGGAAAGATGTGGCTGGTGGGAGTATTCTCTGGAAAGAAGGGGGGTCAGGGACGCTGCAGTGAGACTTGTGTTCAAGCTGCAACTCCCTACATCCTGGCGATGTTCCCCCGGCCAGCCCTGAGGGTGAAGAGTCCCCGCCAGGCCACGAGCTCTAGTTTCCAGCTCCCTCACTGTCCCTCTCCCGCCCCTGCAGTTATGGCGGTGGCTCCTTCTCCTTCTCCAACCTCATCAATGCGGTGACCCGACGGTTTTCCACTGAGTACGAGCTGCAGCAGGTAGGAAGCTGATCCCAGCCCGACTCTGTCTCTGTACCTGTCCCTCCCAGCCTGTGGGAGCATGGGCTGAGTAACCAGACTGTGTAACTGTGGGAAATTCTGTTGAAAAAAAAAGCATTAGGAATTTTTTTTTTTTTTTTTTGCGGTACCGGGGATTGAACCCAGGGGCGTTCTACCTCTGCGCTACACCCCCAGCCCTATTTTTTATACTTTATTTTGAAACCGGGTCTCACGAAGTTGCAGAGGGCCTCACTAAGTAGCTGAGGCTGGCCGTGAACCCGGATCCTCCGGTCTCAGCCTCCCAAGTACTGGGATTACAAGCGTGCACCACCACACCCAGCATGGAATCTACTGACTGATTGATTGAGATGGAGGTCTCACTATGTTGCCCAGCCTGGCCTTCAACTCCTGGCTCAAGAGCTCCTCCCGCCTCAGCCTCCCTTTTTTTTTCAATTGACATATAATTCATGTACCATAAAATTCACTTTAAATACTTTTTAGCATATTTACAAAATTATATAACCATTGCCACTAACTCCAGAACATTTTCTTTAAGCCAGAAAGCAGCCTGGTACCCATTAACATTTCTACTCCCAGGCCCCACTTTCTGTCTCTATGCTGGAGTTATCCATTCTGTACATTTCATAAACTGGAATCGTACAATATGTGACTTTTTCGTGTCTGACTTCTTTCGCTTAGCATAATGTCTTCAAGATTTGTGCATGTGGTAGCATGTACCTTTCCTTTTGATGGCGGGATGACCTTCCATTGTCTAGAGATACCACATTTTGTTGATCTTTTCATCAGTTGATGGACATTTGGCTTGTTTGCATGTTGGGGCTACTGTGACTAGCACTGCTGTGAACATTCATGCACAAATTTTTTTTTTTTTTGCGGTACCGGGGATTGAACCCAGGGGCGTTCTACCTCCGCGCTACGCCCACGGCCCTATTTTTTATACTTTATTTTGAAACTGGGTCTCACGAAGTTGCAGAGGGCCTCGCTAAGGAGAGAGAGAGAGAGAGAGAGAGAACTGAGGCTGGCCGCGAACCTGGATCCTCTGGTCTCCGCCTCCCAAAGTACTGGGATTACAAGCGTGCGCCACCACGCCCGGCTCATGCACAAATTTTTGTGCACACCTATGTTGTTTTCATTGCTGGATCATGCGGTTGCTCTGTGCTTACATTTTTGAGGAATTGCCAACGTGTTTTCATTTTGCACCTGTGCCATTGTGACGTTCTCACTGGCAATGCGTGAGGGCCCCAATTTCTCTGTTTTCTTGGTGTCATATGGTGTTGAGTTCCACCTCCCTCAGGACACACGATGATGGTGAGCATCTTTCTGTGTGGTTGTTGATCATGTGTGTATCTTTGCAGCAATGTCTTTTCCAATCCTTTGCCTATTTAAAAATTGGGTTATTTGTCTTTTGTTGAGTTGTAGGAGTTCTTTACATATTTTGAATTCTAGGCTCACCAGATACATGCCTGCAGATTTTCTTCTCCCACGCTGTGGATTATCTTCTCACTGTCTTGATAGCATCTTTTGGTACACAAGTTTTTAATTTTGATGAAATTCAGTAAATTTATTATTTAGTTGCTTGTGCTTTAGCTGTCATACCTAGGAACCCATTGCCTAACCCAAGTCACAACATTTTATAACTTTTTTCTAAAAGTTTCATTGTTTTTACTCTTTTTTTTTTTGCGGTGCCGGGGATTGAACCCAGGGGCCTTCTACCTCCGCGCTACACCCCCGGCCCTATTTTTTTATACTTTATTTTGAAACCGGGTCTCACAAAGTTGTGGAGGGCCTC
Source organism: Glis glis (assembly GCA_004027185.1). NCBI lineage: Eukaryota > Metazoa > Chordata > Mammalia > Rodentia > Gliridae > Glis > Glis glis. The sequence continues at coordinate 134 of PVJS01056442.1, read as the reverse complement.
ACTAGGGAGAGAGAGAGAGAGAGAGAGAGAGAGAGACACAGAGAGAGAACTGAGGCTGGCTGCGAACCGGGATCCTCCGGTCTCCGCCTTCCAAAGTACTGGGATTACAAGCGTGCGCCACCACGCCCGGCTAT
>PVJS01056441.1:0-12341 GCA_004027185.1 Glis glis | reverse complement strand
TTTCAGTAGTGGTGATGTGGTGGTAGGTAAAGAAACAAAGTCTGTTTGGGGCTAATTTAGAATATGATAGGCTTATTAGACATGCAAGAAGATGTCATATAGGCTTTAATTATCCTGTGCTTCTGCCTGGAATTTGTTTTCCTGTTTCTTTTAGTTAACTTCAGAGGTCATCTTAAACGTTTGCTTTCAAGACAACCTTCCCTGACCTTGCTAGCCTAAGTCAGATCTCCTTATATATATATATATATATATATATATATATAATTGTGCTCTTCTTTTCCTTCATAGTACTTATCACAACATAATTATTTAATTATCCTTGCAAGCATTATGTGGAATGAAGCACTGAAATCTGAGATGAGGGACCCAGGAAGGTGGTAAATATTGGAAATGTTCCAGCTGTTACGGGGTCCTTTGCATCTGGGCTTGATTTCAAATGTTAGACTCCAGCCCTTGGAGGGCTGTTAAGGAAGTCCATCTCATTCTCAAAGAAGGTTACCCTGAAGATTGGGATATGTGAAAATAATGCAGATTTAAGTTATTATAAATTTTAATCAGGGAGGAAAACATTACCAGTTGAACTGGGGACTAAGGCTTGAGAGTGTTTAGAAAGGATGACTTGATACTGACTCCACTGACTAAAATAGAGCTCTTTAAATTCATTAGACATTGGGCAGACTTTTTCTCAGAGCCTGGAGAAGACTTAACTTCTAAATTAGGGTGGGGTGGAGATTTCAAACAACCCTATTTATGGAAATTGTAAGATCCAGCAGAAGGAAACTAGTTGGTTCATTATAGCACATCCCTCTAAAACGCCCACAAAACTTAATTATTTGTTTTTGTGTTTGACATTGAGCTAAATTTTTACTTTTTTGATCATTAGTAGTGTGTTCAATATATATGCAGTCACACTTTTTCTGCAACTATTTGATACCAAGTCAGTGGCCCGATGTATTTATAGAAGCCTTGAAATACAGCAGAAGCAATTGAAACATAGGCCTTGTTTGTTAGATGACATTAATTCCAATTGGAAAGGGATTGTGTTATGTCTGTGTTTGGCTAATGTCTTCATTAATGACTTTGAAAAGAAATTAAATGGCATTTTAATTAAATTTGAAGTGATGGTAAAGGAGAAAGTCTTCTGAACATTATTGAGATTCCAAACAATAACCTCTCTGGGAGAGGTTAAGCATGTAAGCAGACAAGAAAGCCAGATTTAACCTATCGAGTAGAAGCAATCATGCAGGGAAAATGATCAAAAATAAGATATTTCAGTCTAAGGAGAGTACTAACTGGAAATCAGCCATGCTGCGAACATTTGGCAGTCACCAGAATAGAATTAGGCTAAATAAAATTCTCAAGCAAGGAATGAAAAGATTCACACTGAATTTCTAACTTCTCTCTAAAAAAATGCATTTTACTTTGAAGTGTTGTTCGAAGTGTTGATGTAGCCCACAGACAAAGGACCACAGGTTTTAGAGACAGACCTCATGATCAGAAAGAGTTCTGTATCTGTTACTGCAGTGAACAAAAATTGGTATAGCATGGATGAAATTAGTTATGTAAAGAAAACTTAACCAGCAGTTCCACATCTTATAGAGTGCTTTGGAAAAAAGATAAAGGATAAGATTAATCTGCATTTTAAAGGTAGTGTTTCTCAAGAACCACTTGCCTCAGAAGCATCTGGAGTGCTTTTAAAATGCAGGTCTCTGGGCTGTAGTCCAGACCTACTGCAACAGAGTCCCTGGACACAGGTAAATATAATCTGCATTTTAAATGAGGGCTGTTTTTACTTCCTTTTGCATAATAACTTTTGGGAACCACTGAATTATATTATCAGGACAGCATTGCACAAAAATGTGATGAATCAGACCGCTATGGTGGCACATGCCTGTAATCCCAGTATTTAGGAGGCTGAGACAGGAGGATTGCCGGTTCAAGGCCAACCTCAGCAATTTAAGGAGACCCTGTTTCAAACCAAAAAATAAAATAGTGCTGTGGGTGTAGCTCAGAGATAGAATGCCCCTGGGCTCAATCCCCAGTTCCACAAAAATATGTGATGAATTGAAATGTATAGAATAGGGAGTGGATCATACTATAAAATGCTTGTTAAAATGACTGGAATTCTAAGATACAAATTATCAGGACTTAGCCAACTCCAAACAAACAAGGGGCATAGTATGTATCATCAGGGTTACTGTGTACATCTTCACAAAGTGGGTACTGTGCAACTCTACAGCACATTTTTCACATAGATTACAATGTGAATCAGTATATATAGATATTCCCAGCTAGTTTTAGCATTATTCTATTTTTCGGAGAGGTAGTTCATTAATTTCTATCATATTCCAAATGAAAAGACATGTTTTCTTAGGTTTGTGTTAACCAAAATTTACAAATTTGATATTCAGGAGGTCTTGATGCTAAGATAAGGAAGTCGCCAGATATAAGCAAATCCCCTGTTGTAATATAATACAGTCACATCTTCATCCATAAAACAGTTTCCTGTTATTTAGACTTGAGCAAATCATAGTTTTGTAACCTACATGTGGAGGGCTAGATTCTGGACCAAGAAAGATTGCACTAAAGCATATTGATGTAGTGAAAGCTACCAGGAAACTATCAGCCTGCTTTGTCCTTGTCATGACTACAGCTGCCATCCTATCATATTACATATTTTCAGTGGTAAAGGAAAAAAAGAAGTAAGTAAATAAGTAAGAAAAGGCAGAGACAGCTTGATGAGCCATTGATTCCATTTAGAATATTTTCTTTCTCATGCAATTTTTTTGCACCTGCAACCAGATGTGTAACCTTGAGAAGGATCTTATGCACAAAATTAGAGGCCACAGTGGAAAATTCACTTCTGAGAGTAGGTCATCAAAAAGAGCATGCTGAGTCCAGATGCAGAGGAAATTAGAACATTTGTTTGTTCTCTCTTTGAGGACAATTGTGCCCTCTGTGAAAATTACATAGCCCCTCCTTACACTGTTTGAAGGGGAGAGAAGCTCATTAACAAAACAAGTTAGGAAGATACTGGAGCACAATATCAGGAGGAGGAGTTTGAAAAATAATTGAGTTTGAAAACTGCTGAGTCATTAGGACTGATTGTGTAAGTGGAGGAAGGAGAAGGAAAATTTGTTACCTGACCTAAAAGAGCAGATGGAACTCATTGAAAAAGCAACTAGCAGCTGATGGCTTCTCCCATAGGTTTCTTTTCTGCTGCAAATCATCTCTATTTAACCCTGATGCTCTTTCTATACCCCTTCTCTTTCCTTTCTTTTATAACTATACTTCTTTTTGCAGGTTGACTGTCTAGGTTCACCCCACATCTCTCCTAATCCCCTTAATCCTTAGTTTAAATATATTTTATCTGAAATTTCATTGCACCATTCTACTAAATTTATACTCCTAAAAGGCACCAATGCCATATCAATTTATATTTCCAGGCCCAAATCACTGTTCCAATCTGTTACTCTTTTTATAAATATCTGCCAGCATTTCACCCCCAAAGTAACAATAACATCAATAGAAATAACAAAAGCAATAACAATAAGACAACTTATTTGTAGAGTATCACCATTCACTTCCTATGTATTAACTCTTGATTCTCTCAACAACCCTAAGAGGTAGGTACTATCATTATCCTCAATATACATATCAACTTAAAAGTTTGGAGAAATTTCATAATTTGCCCCAACTTCACATAAACTATTAAGCATTACAGCCAGGATTTGAACTCATGTACTCTGGCTTCTAAGTACTTGGCCACTTATATGTTACCATTCTCTATGCCTTGTATCTTCAAATTCGCCATATCTAAAGTGAAACTCTGAAATTCCTTATCCCTAAACCTAAATAAGGTTTTACACTTTGTCTATTTCTTTAATGAAAACACCATTTTCTCATTTCCCAATATTACCATCTTTAAGCATGAATAGTCAAAACTAAGGAGATTTTAGGGTTCTGATTTACCCATGCATGAGAATGTCCATCAGAAAAACACCACAATCTTTAATGCAGAATATGTGTACTTTAACATAAACATGAACACAGGTCTGTCAACATAAATTATTCAGTTAATAAATATTCTAAATTTGTTTCATTGTTTTCCTGCGCATAAACTTGGATTTTTAAATCCTTTGCCAGGGTATGTGATATTTGAAAGAATTCCTTTGCCTGTGTCACCATGTAGGCATGTAAGTACTCTAGTATGAATATTAAATATTGGTAAAAACTGATATAAAAAAAGGCTCCAAACATCTTCTTTCTACAGATAAAAATTTATGTAAATGAAGAATGCTTCAACTTAATCTATCTCTAGGCTAAACTAGATATCAGCTTAAGTATGGGGATGGGGGATTGTTATAGTTAAGAAACTTAATTCATACAAAAAAGATTCTTTTTAATCACCCAGATTTTTTCTCTTGTGCACATTTTTAAATATGTAGGTCTTTGGATAGGGCAGGTCAACAACCTTTGTAGTTGGATGACTTTTCCATTTGTGTATAAATATTTTAGTGTTCAACAATCTTAGATAGCCTTTATATTGTGGCATTGTTTAATGAGTAAGGCACCAAACAGGGGAACTAGCATGTTAAGAAAAGCTTAAATTATTTCTGCCCTTGAACTCCAAAAGAAAGCTTATTCACTTACTATTGGCAGTTTTAAAATTATCCCCAATTCTAGCAATAAAATTTTTCTCCAATAAAAGGAATTTAAATAACAATTGGCCAATAGCTGTACATCAAGATATTCTTGCTGAAGATGGCTTCTAACTTTGTACAATAACTGAGCCCCTTCTTGCCTTGCTTCCTATGATAAAGTAAGTTCCTGCCTTGTTCTCCAGTATTCATAATGAGTCTCCTATTTTCTCTTGTGTTTGATCTTTTGCCAACTCTTCTTAGTTCAATTGAAATTATATTCTCACATTTTATTAATCATTATTTATTTCCAGAGACTTGAATCCAGGCCCAGAATTTTATTTTTTGATTTCTCTGACACTGACTGTTTATCTGCCTGCATTTCAGGTCTGTTGCATTTGGACAAAGTATATATTGCGAGCTCAAAGGCCACCAGTGTTCAGACTCCTCTGAGTGGTATCCCTTGGAGCTGTGTAAGGAGGTGGCCCTAACTAACTAGATTTATACATATTGTGTGTTAATAGACAATCCTCCTTTTCTGCCTTTTGTAAAACCTTGCTCCATCTATGTCAGGAAAATTTGTCTAGTGTTTATTACCTGACTTCCTGATTTCAATTTTCTGCCTTTTTGGACCATCTATTAATGCTTGCCATTTAAATACTTCTGACAGTGATTACAACTGCAGTCTTTTAACATCAAAATTGCACAGCAAAGTCAAGTTATTATAATGACAAAAATCATAAAACTCAAGGGTACATGAAACAGCTAGTTGTTAAGGTTCTGTTTTTCACTCTGTTCACTTGAGAGCATACATACACATATGCAGCCTTGGTAGCTCACAGTGTTTTTCTCATTGCATTAATTTTAGTAAGAGAACTGTTTTGCATTGAAACCATCAGAAAAGTGAAACAAATCCTGACTAGTTCTGTATCTTTTTAAATTTAATATACATATACTGTCTGCAGAATAGTTTTCTAGAGTGTCTAAGAATAGAACCTGAATAAAACTATGATTCTAGCCGGGCGTGGTGGTGCACAGTTGTAATCCCAGTACTTGGGAGGCTGAGACAGAAGGATCGCAGGTTCACAGCCAGCCTCAGCTACTTAGTGAGGCCCTCCACAACTTAGTGAGACCTTGTTTCAAAAATAAAGAGTAAAAAATAGGTCTGGGGGTGTAGCTCAGAGGTGGAATGCCCCTGGGTTCAATCCCCAGTACCACAAAACAACAACAACAAAAACACTATATTATTCCCATAATTTCACTTGATGACTGAAAGGGTAGATTACAGTGGATAGTTTATTTTGTTTGGATATTGAAAACTTTTTAGGTTGTGTTTACCAAGTCATTTTGAAATTTCTTAGTACAAAAGATGAAAAAGAATACTGACAGTAGTTGTCATGAGAAAGCATATTATCTATGCATCAGATAATTACAAATCAAACACTGTGCTTTTGTAATGAACTGTTTTGGGAGAAGCACAGACATTCTTTAAAGGTGAGACACTAATCATTCATTAAGTTGCACCAAATGAAGTTTCCAGCGTGTAGAGATTAGCTGAAAAGAACAAATCAGTAGGTTTTGTGAGCAATCACCCTATGATTCTCTGAATGCTAGGAAGTTCACAGCAGTGGATTGTGGATTTATTACAGTACCTTTTCATTTCATTACCAACCATAAGGGAGCTGCAAAATATACTTATGAGTTCTGCCCCCATAGGCAGGCTCTCTCTCTCTCTCTCTCTCTCTCAGCTAGTTTGAAAACTTATTTCATTTTTAGTTTTGTAAAATATGGAGGTGAAAGGCAAGGAAGAGGTAGGAGCATCCTCATTGACTATAAAGAGAGTGACAGAAGTGGTATCATTTTCTCGCCTCATATAAACTGCCTCATTGATGGAGCGTTTTTGATTGTCTTGTCTTTCTGCAAAGTGTTGCTGATCAATATTGGCTAAGAGCACAGATTCACACTCTGCTTTGAGGCATATAATTGGAACATGTAACCATTTCACTTGCTTAATATAAATGACAACCAATACCACCATATCTTTGTTTAAAGTTTATTAAGTGGGATGGAAATCACAAATATCTAAGATCTTTGCTGCTTCAGTGATGAGGCAGAGTGTTTTTTCTCTTCAGCCTCCTTCCATAATTCCCAAAAGGCAGCTTTATTGTTTTATCAAATTCTAGCTAGCTTGCTTCATTAGAGTTTATGATTTTGAAGCAATAGCAATCTGAGGTAAATTGATGGTATGGAAAGCTATAGCAAGAAGCTCTTCCCTTTATTTCTTTGTAAACAAGCAAGGTAGTAGAGATATTCTTTTCAGTGTCAAGAAATGTTATTCAGAGTAACACATTTTTATTTTAGTGAGTAGAATTATAAAAGGGGGGATGGCTATTGCCCAAATCTAGAGTTCTCCACATTTTATCAGGGAGTATTCTATTGATACTCAAAAACCTTCCTTAGAAATAAGTTGGTCTGGGGCTCAAGCAAGGTCAAGGAATCTAGACTCAAATCTAGTATTATTTGTTTAAACCAGAGATAACAAATTTAAATATCTTTAGGAACTAAGCAGGTAACATAAGTCTGTAAACAGAATATAAATGGGACATTAAATAATGAAGGGTCTATGGTGAACTTGAGAGTATAGTCTTCTTTTAATAAATTTAAATTAGCTTGTGACAGTGATTTAGTGGATTTTACATCATACCTGCCCTCATATGGCAGGTTGTTAGACTATGGTAATAAAGAGTCAACCTAGTCAAATATTAAAGCATATTAAAGGCCTTGAGAAATCCTGTAGTTAGTAAACCTGTTTAACCAATAGATTACTAAATGTGACACAAGGACCCTCCTTGCTCAATATCACTGTACAACACCCTTTATACATGTGCATCCAAGCATTGAGCTTGAAAAGTGCATAGTACCTGCTTACTTTTTGTGAGGTTCTAGTAATCTATGGGAAGAACTTAAGCGAATACTATGTTAGGGAAACCTATTTAAAATAACCATAATATAAAGCTAGGCCATCAGCAACTTTATAAAGTATATAACTCTTATATGCTATCTAATAAGTTCTTTATCTATGACTACACATATTCTAAAATAGTAAATATTTGAGTGGCAATCTTTATGTATCTCAAAGCCAATTAAAAATAGAGGCATTCAAATTGAAATCAGTCCCCTAATAGGATGACACTTTTTGTATTTGTAACATTTTTCATCAGTTAAAGAGATCTAATACACTGATTAGGGAATTGGCTAAGCTGTTATAATAGAGTCCAAAATTTACTGGTTTTAATATGATAAAAGTAATTTACTCTCTTACAGAATATTCCAAGGCAGTCTAGGGTGAGTAACTTAGTCTTCGAGAAGGAGCACTTCCACTGATGTTATGTATATATGTAAGAATACCAATGCCAATGTTAATATCATATATGGGGAAGGAGAGGAAGTAGATAGGGAACTGGGGGCAAGCTCATCAAGTGCTCTGTGCATGTATGTCCCTATCACTCTGAACTACATTATGATATGAGTTAATTAACCTATATGAGATAATTAACCTATAAAAGTATTTGTGTGTATATATAGAGTATCTATATTCTCTCTATATAAAAGTGAGTATATATACTCTCTCTATATATAAAAGTATATGTATACAGAAGATGACCCTGGAGCTGTACACTGCACTGCACTTCTATGCACATCCCATCATCCATAATTTAGTAAGATGTACATGTCTACCTGCAGGGAGGCTAGGGATTGTAGTCTCCAGCTGAAGAGCTATTTTCCCAACCATTACTGCAAAGATGGAAAGAGGATATTTAACAATCTTTGTCAAAAATCTGTTTTTGTTTGTTTGTTTTTTGGTACTGAGGATTGAACCCAGGGGCATTCTATGTCCAAACTACAGCCCCAGCCTTTTAAAAAAAAGTATTTTACTTTGAAAAATGGTCTCACTAAGTTGTTGAGGGCCTTGCCAAGTTGCTGAGGTTAGTCTCACACCTGCGATCTTCCTGTCTCATCCTTCCAAGTACTGGAATTACAGGCCTGTGACACTGTGCCCAGGTTCTATTTTATTTTATTTTTAAGGAAATATTTGTGAGCAGAGCAAAACATATCAAAATGTAGGAGAGCAAACTTGGGGATAAGTAGCTTAGTTAAAATTCAGTGAATGTCTGCAGAAAGTAGAAATCATTTGATGACGACTATGGTTATAAAGATAGAGGCCAATCTGTTTACGTAAATAGGCAAGATATCACAATTTATCTTTTTCTTTTGTATTGATAGCCACTTAACTTGAAAGAATTGCTGGTGAATGCTTGTATTTATTTGGTACTGATACATTAAAAATTTCTTTGCGTCAGGTCAATGGTGAATAAGACATGGGTACAGTCCTATAGAATATCACAATATAGTGAGGATAGATATTATTGGATAACCCCAAAATTTTAGAAATAGTTACGTTTTTAGTTTTCAAAAGTAAAATGTAGCTCAGTGATATAGTGCTTGCCTAGCATGTGCAAGGCCTGGATTTCATCTCCAGCAGCGCACACACACACACACACACACACACACACACACACACAAATGAAATAGCATTGAAAAAAGTTTGGTGAAGAAAGTCCTACTTTTGGTATGCAATTCTACTTAAATTATTTTTCAAGATTCCAATTGTCCTGAGAGGAATTAGATTTTTTTTAGCAATAATGCTTCTATTTTCTTGCTAGTCTCCATAGCAATGAAAATCTTGAGAAAAAATGACAGAATATATGATTTCCTAAAAGAAGATATTTCTAAGTAAAAATTATATGAGATAGTACCACTTTCGTATTTCCATGAGCCTGTACTGTAGTATAGTATATGACTTGGTTGGGAATTAAGAAAACTAGTTCTAGTCTTGGCTTTCTTGTCTTTACTGCCTCAGTTTTATAATCTGTAAAATGGTGATAATGAAATATGTTCCACCTCTTTTATATACTGTGAAGTAAAAAATTAATATATATGAAAATACTTTACAAATCCTAAAGTGATATTCATTTATTAGTTATTGTTGCTGTACCAAAACTTTGTGAATAGTATCAGGATATTTGGTATTCTTATCACAGAATGCACTTTGGTTCTAATTCCTATATCTTGACTCCCTTCACAGTTTACGTGTAGGGAATGGAGAAAAGTGACAAGAGACGAAGGGTCAGGAAAGATTATGGCATGGCAAGGAATCTGAGTATTATTCCAAATACAATGGTAATTTGTTGAAATGTTTGAAGCAGGGAAATTCTGTTATCTGATTTGCACTTTCTTAAGACTTACTCTGGCTTGTTTGTAGAGAATAAAATACAGAAAGAAAATTAAAAGCAGAAGATATACTTTTAGGAGACTTTTATGTTCAAGCATAAAAGTTACTGTGGTTTGGGCAAGAATGTTGGTGGTGAGGATGGTAGATAGGAAAGTTTTGGAAAATGCTAGAGAGAGAGTTGATGGGATTAGCTAGCAATGAGTGTGTAAGCACAATCTTTATTATTACAGTAACACAGAAGAAATAGTTGATGCTGGTTCTAAGTCTTTTCTCTTAAATCTGTGTAGTGCACTATTTTATACAGCTTCAGCTTTTTGCTATCATGTATCTCATGAAGTAGTGGAATTTTATGGGAAATTTTCTCAAAGATCATTTCTTTGATTAAATAAAGTGATAATAACTAAATTGGACAACAGATTGTCAGGAAATTCTGATTAACCAGCATTGTCAGTTAGCTCGATTAGCACCTTCAGGATAGATATTTCATTATAAAAATACAGAATTATGATTTTTAACCAAAATATGAGCCAAAAGCACAACTGTTAAACTGACTTCCATGAAGGGATGCAGGAAAGCAAGGTCTTAAGGATGAAATCTGTTTTTGCTTTAGCCTAGTGAGTAGATGGAACAATTTATGAAGTTATATAAGACTCAGTAAGAGGTATGGGAAAGTCTAAAGTTTACTTCAAATATGTTTAATTTGAGATTACTTTTGGAACATGTAATCCTCTGGCCTGCTTAATATAAATGACAACCAATACCATTATATCTTTGTTTAAAGCTTATTAAGTGGGATGAAAATCACAAATATCTAAGATCTTTGCTGCTTCAATGATGAGGCAGAGTGTTTTTTTCTCTTCAGTCTCCTTCCATAATTCCCCAAAGGCAGCTTTATTGTATTATAGGTGGAAGTTATAAATAAATAGTTGAAAATAAGAAGAGTTCAGGGATGAGATTTTGGAAAGAGATAAAAACACGGGGCATGTGGTTATGAACATCATGTGGTGATTGGCATGCCTATCTAAATAGTGAAACATAGTCGGGTGTGGTGGCGCACGCTTGTAATCCCAGTACTTGGGAGGCTGAGACAGGAGGATCGGGGTTCGCGGCCAGCCTCAGCTACTTAGTGAGGCCTCCACAACTTAGTGAGACTCTGTTTCAAAATAAAGGATAAAAAATAGGTCTGGGGGTGTAGCTCAGAGGTAGAATGTAGCTGGGTTCAATCCCCAGTACTGCAAAAAATAAATAAAAATAAATAAATAAATAGTGAAGCATGGTAGGAAGTTGAATATATGCGTTTTAAGCTAAAGAGAGACAACCATAATAAAGAATTAGATTTTGGAGTCTTCAGCATATCCATGGCAACTGAAATCATGTGAGTGGACAAGATTCCCTGCCATCTAAAAAAATGTAGTGAGGAAAAAAGATCATAGAATCCTGAGGAATATCAGCAGATGAAGGAGAAAGACAAGTACTGGAGAGAAGGGTGGCAGGAAAACAAAGGGAGAGTATATTTCTAGAAACAAGGATTTGTCAACAATATCAAATACCACTGATGGGACAAATATGAATGACTTAAAATACTGACTGGATTTAGTATAAGGGTTTAGTATTTGGTGTCCTTTGTGAGAGATGCTTTGATGCATTAATGGGGATAGAAACTAATTTATGTTGAAGTGGGCATTGAATGCAGATTAAAAATGGGATAATAGTTGTAGGTAGTCCTTACAAGATGTTTGATTGTCACCTGGAGCAAAGAAATAAGGCAGCAGCTGGAGAGGCTTAGGGAGTTCTGTGTTTGAAATAGGAGGAATTGAGCTTACTTAAATGTTCATGGAAAGAACCTACTAGATAGAGAGGTTGTTGATGAAAGAGAGAAAAGGGAACAATCAAATTAATAAATGTCCTGATCAAATGAGAGGTGATGGGATGCAATGGACAAGTGAAGATAATTTCCTTTAGGCTAATAGAAAGGTAGAAGGAAGGGATGAGTATGAAGGAAAAATGCAAAAAATTAGTGATAAATAACAGACATCACATACTATTCCTATTCAATTCTATTTTCTGTGACAGAGGAGGCAAGTTTACCTACTGAAAATAAATAAATGGTGATGTAATGGGGTCTGCAATGAGAGAGAGAGAGAGAACAGAGAAGAGCCCAGGAGAAACCCATCTTCAGTCTTCCTTCTTAAATCTATGGTAGGGGAGCATATTGCTTAAAAAATCTAGTAACAATTATATATGTATATTTTTTGCGGTACTGGGGATTGAACGCAGGGGCGTTCTAACTCCACGCTACACCCCCGGCCCTATTTTTTTATACTTTATTTTGAGACCGGGTCTCACGAAGTTGCGGAGGGCCTCACTAAGTAGAGAGAGAGAGAGAGAGAGAGAGAGAGAGAGAGAGA
>PVJS01056440.1:0-12341 GCA_004027185.1 Glis glis | reverse complement strand
AGAGAGAGAGAGAGAGAGACAGAGAGACAGAGAGAGAGAGAGAGAGAGAGAGAGACGGGGAGAGAGAGAGAGAGAGAGAAAGAGAGAGAGAGAGAGAGATCTGAGGCTGGCCCCGAACCCGGATCCTCCGGTCTCCACCTCCCAAAGTACTGGGATTACAAGCATGCTCCACCACGCCCAGCTAGAGCCTCGCTAATTTGACAAGGCCAGCTTTGAACCTGTGATGCTCCTTTCTCAGCTTCCCAAGTACTGGGATTACAAGCAGGGGCTACCACTCCCAGCTACGCACATGAATTTGGCAAGGGGGGTGGTGGGAGGCATATCTATCTATTGTTGATCTATGTGGTTTTGTGCTTACTGTAGTACAAGAACACATGTATATGATTTATGGCCCGGAGCATAGTTAAAGCACACTTGAAATTTATTTCGGGATTTCTGTTGGATGGAGAATCACACACAAATAAATAAACCAAATGAGGCGTTGCCCCTCTGATTCAGACTAGTGTCATGTTGAGCTGTCCAATTTCAGAATTGGTGGTGTGATGTCTTCCCTTGGGCAGAAGGGGAGAGGGATCATTTGGTAATGAATCTGGCGTGTTGGAGTGTGTAAATGTGAGTGTGTGTCCATGCGAGTATGTGTGCACATGGGTGACTTCGTAGGAACACAGTCACTGCAGTCTGATAACGTTATGACAGTTACTCTGTGACATTATATTCAATCACTGAGTTCCAGTGACTTCTCTTTTTAAGATGTCCTTTATAAGGACACCTTATAAGGACATCTTAAATGTTCTTTTTTTTCTGCTTCTTTCAGGCATCGTGATATTCTAGGTCTTCATTACTGCCCTGCTTAGATTGTGTTTGTTTCTTTTCTGGTCTCTTTGCCTCCTGACTTGCCTGTTTTCATTGTTTTTTTTGTTTTTGTTTTTGTTTTTTTTACTCTATACACGTTCCTACCTCTAACTCTGCTTTCTCATCCCTCTCCTGCTGAAAGACTCTGAATTACTTCCCACACCCCTGTCAGACCCAATGACCACTACTTGTAATAAATATTGTTAATGTCCCCTTTACCCTCCTAAAATGAAACCACTAGAAAATATGACCTGCCTATACATATTATATAAGACCTTGTACATCATATAAAGGAGAAATTAGTTTACAATAAAATACATATTTCATTATATCAGTGCTTGGGTATGACAATATTTGAAGACATGCAGAAGTGATAAGACTCTTAGAAACACAGAGAGTGTAAGCCACATACAAATGCAGACTTATACTTTGGCGATGTTGGTAACGCAAGTAACAAGATAGGTTATTAGTGCATTAGTGATATAATTTTTCAAAAACAATGCACAACTCCTGATACTTCTCGGAAGCAAACGGTTTTTCCCTTGCTTTACATGGTAGTCAAAAACTGTGCGAATTGAAAATGGGCACAGAATATTTGGCATTGCGATTAAAAAGAAACAAAGAGTTAGATGCTGGGCTTCCAAATAAAATATCTGAGCAAGACCTGAGACAGCTCTTCCCTGCTGAAGATTGCTCTCATAGGGCAGGGTGGCTGGCATCTCTGCACTCCACCCACTGAATTCCAACAGCAACCCCAGACATCATGAAAGCTAAAAACATCTAGTTCAGAATTCCAAGACAGTCCCTCGGAGTGCAGCATCATCCCCTTGAGAACAGGTGGCCAGCAGAATACAATCCAGTCTCCTCTGCTTGGCATCCAAAGCCCTGTATCACCGGTCCTAGTCAGTCCATTGTGACTTCTAGTATGGAGAACCCCGCACTGGGTAAATGACCAGAGAAGTTCCACAATTTGTCTACAAGTTAGGAAATGCATTAGGAACTAAGTCCTTGATATCTTTCACTAATCAAATTGGCGAATTATTGTAGTTCTTAATGTTGCTGCCTAGCATTGATCGAAGTGTCAGGGACTCCCCTGTAAGCTACTTATGGGCACATAAGTTGGTAGTGTTTTTCCGAAGAGCAACTTCATAAAACACATCAAATACCTTACTTTTGCATATAATTTTCTTCCAGCAGTTCTACTTCTAAATGTATCCTTTTGAATCATTATAGAATTGTGAGGGGTGAAAAGGTAATTCATAGCTAGTATTGAAAATTCACAGCTATTATTTAAAAGAGGAAAAATTTTAGAAGTAACTGAGCATTTGACTCTAGGGAGTTGGTTAAATTGTAGTATGTGAAATAAACCTACTCGATGGGTTTGTTTTTTATTGCTTATTTGATGATACAACTTGATAGGGTATTCCAGATAGCTTTAGAGAGAACTCACATACAAATTTATAGTGTTCAGACAATTAAAATTCCATTTCAAAACAATACATTCATAATATCATTACCTGAAAAATGATTATAAATCAGCAATATAGAATTATACCAATTTTGAAAAATTATGTTTATATATACATACTTAAATACATAGGAAATACCAGAAGTATGCTTAATCTCAGGATAGATGAGACACCAAAATAGTTTTAGAGACAAGTTATAGGTGATTTTCCTTTTCTTTGACATTTCTCTGCAATTTCTTAATTTTCTATGATTAATTTATATTGTTTTTGTGAAAATAGCGATAAAAATAATAACACTAAACCAAAGTATAGACTTAACTGCCTCGATGAAGTCGTAGATTCTTTGAGTGTTATCCAGGCAGAGGCTACCAGCTTTCGACCATGTCCTCCCAACAATGAAAACAAAAAACAAAAAAACAAAAAACAACTGAGCATTCACCTTCAAATTTGTCTATCGTTTTTAAGTTACCTACAAGTATTACATTTTTATCCATAAAAGTGTCAATTCGTCAGAGCATGTAACAATTATAAACATAAGTGCACCAAACATTAGAACTCTAAAATGTGTGATGCAAACATTGACAGATTTAATGGGCGAAATGGATATTCTCCAATAACAGTTGGGGAATTCAATATCCCACTGTAGCATGTGAATTAAAAACACACAAAGCATTTTTTCCAGCATAATTTAAAAATTTTTAATGATTAAAAGATGTTCCAATCTGTTCTTCTAATGCCACAGGAGACTATCTTCATTGGAGAATATGAGTAAATAATATTTAATCAATTTGCAAACTCTCATTACACATTCCCAAATACACTATATAATTTGTCATTCTCTCTCTCTCTCTCTTTCTCTCTCTCTCTCGGTATCTCTATTATTACCTCTATCTCCCCTTACTAAAATACCTACACAGTCTGTACTGGTTTCAACTTCAGAGTTGATGGTTCACAGTGAGATTCTCCATTGGCTTCCTTGGGCTCCCTGAAAGCTTCCAGCATTGACGTAGTGATATACTTTACTCTCTAAAGCTACTGCCTAAATTAAATGTATACGTGATTGTTTCCTCTGAAGCTGCCCCAAGTGATCAGGTATTGAGGACAAGGAAGTTGAGGGTGGGATATAAAGACAGACCAGAAACGTGAGCCCCAGAGAATGTAATTGAAAATCCCATTAGTTCCTTTTGCCTCATCATTACTCAATGCTCCGAAGCAGATTTCCTCTTTTGTCATCATTTCATAAATCATTCCACTTTATACCAACAAAATTTGCATTCTTAAAAGTAATTAAGAAGCTGTCTGCTTGTACTCATGCATGGTCATTTCAACTCTTTTTATTTGCTGATCTGCAGATGTGTGACTAATGCTGGTCATTTGTAACGGGCTCCTTTCTCCTTGATTGTAGAGGAAGAATAGATCTTTTAGAACCTACTTGATGGGTTTGTTGTTTTATTGCCTACTTGGTGGTAGAACTTAGATGATATACCAGGTATCTTTGGAGAGAATTTAGTATTGTCCCTGACAGGTTTCTGAGAAACAGTGAAGATGAGTCTGGATACTCTGGGTAGGGTCATGTGCCTCTGGGGAAGCCTCCCAGATATCCAAATGGGCCACTTCCTGAGATTCTAGGCAGGGCTTCCGTGTCCCTTGCCGTGCCCCATTCATGTCCTGATTGTTCTTTTCACTTCCAATATCTGGACTCATTTCTCTGCTCTGACATTTGTTTGGTGTGTAATCTCTTCTGGTTTCATTGGTGTGTGTATTTGTGTATCCATGCGCCTCCACAAAGGTGTGCATAAGGGCTCATAAAATCTTTGAAAGCATCTCTATATTTTTGAAAATTCTAATTCTGATTTTTGTGTGTGTGTGGTACTAGGGATTGAACCCAGGGGCATTCTATCTCCAAGCCCTCTTCTTTTTTGATTCAAAAGTGAGGTCTTTTTAAAAACTTGTGGTATTCAATTTATAATATATTCTTCAAAAATCCTGTTTTTTAATAGATATAACTCATTTTTGAGCTGCACTTGCTTTAAAATTTGTATTTAAGGAGAGTCTAATATAGAATTTCATTTGGAGCAAATTTTTTTCTGTGACTTGAGAGGCTCCCCGTATTCCGACAGTGTTCTGGGTTTGGATTTCAGAAGGGTCTAACTAATGAATTTCCTGTTTTGTAAGTACTGTATGCTCTTCTCCCACACCATTAAGACCTGAGATCATGAAATGGTGTTCTTTTAAGCATTCTCTCAGGTAGAGATATTATTCTTTATAACTTGTCAGGAATTGTGGTTGCGATGGGCTTTATCTTTTGTCATTCTGCAAGAAAAAGTCCAGGAGTCACTCAGGCACTTTCTATATGAGGGTGGCCTTCATAAATCAGCTTGTGAAGCTGGAATGTCCCTTTTGCTGAGGGGACAGAGGACACTCTGAATGTTTTCTGACTTTTATGCTCATTTTTCTTCCTTAGTTGTTTAATCAGTCTTTCTAAGTAACTATACGCCATTGGATTTATAAAAGTTCTACCAACTAAAGGTTCCACCACATTCTTGTTGAATACGCACGTATAATGGGGAAGCTTACATTGAGTTTTCCATTGCATCAGCAGTATCGTTCAGCACACAGAATATATTTTCTAAAGTTGTTGTTATTGTTAATTAACTTATTTACTTATTTATTTATTGCTTTTTGACCTTAAAACATTTCCAGACACACAGAGAGGGATTTTTCATGGGTGGGGACTTGAACTGTCCAGGAAAGCCAGGCAAGGACAGATGTCCTCGTTAAACAAATATTTTTTCTTTATTTTTCTTTCTGGGGTTTAACAGGCTTCTCTCTTTTATTTCTGTTGGGTCATTCTAATTTACTGCGGAGGAAGTGCTGAGCTTGGCTTATCTGTTGAAAATGTAGACTGAGCAGAATGAAGCTGGTGCTTCTACAGGCTCAGCTTGAGCTCGTGGACCTGTGGTCAGGATGAGGCTGTGTCTCAAAGAGGGATTTCCATGTAGCTGGCCTCTTGTAGGTCATGCACACCAGTAAATAGTTGTTTGCTTGTGACCGGCTAATTCACTGAGCACCCTCAAAGGCAGTGATGGGAAAGGAGGCCAAGGGACACAGCTAAAGCTGCATTTCCCAGCATCCTTTAGTACCTTGGGTCACACATGCATGAGGTATGAGTGGACTCTGCTGTGCACCAGAGCACCATTGGCCTTGTCTATATCATTTGCATAGGAGTCCCAATTATCACGTAAACCTTCCAGTTTCTTTAAACTGTTCACATTATAAGGTTCAACTGAAATGACTTTGAATTTCCAAATATAACAGGGGGACTACTGAGGAAATGTAGAAACTTAACCCATTATGTCCCACCATCCCACTTATAGGACACCTAAAATACTCAAGATGAGCAGCAGATATGCCATGTATGGTAACTTTGAAATAAAATGTTTATGTTTTTAGAGTTCTATTCTTTTGAGAAAAGTAATAGGTAAATGATTAGTGATAACATTCATTAATGTCATCAGTGATAACACATTATATAATAAGCTCTAGATTATGATTTCCAACCTATTTTAATGCACTTGTGTCAATTTCATTGAAATATTACAGAATTGGAAACTTGGGTTTGGATATGATTTCGATATGAAATGTGCTCCAGAAACACTCGAGTGTTGGCAATGCAGAAATGTTCACAGTGAAATAATTGCATTAGGGCTCTGACCTCTCCGGTGGACAAGTCCATTGATGGATCACTAATTTCAGTGGCTTTACTGAGTGGTAAGGTAGGCAGGTGGGCATGGCTGGAGGAAGTAGATCACTGGGGGCGTGGCCTTAGGGACCATGTCTGTCTCTGTTCCCTTCCTTGCTCTCTTTGCTTCCCAGCAGCTACGAGTTGAGCAACTTTCCTCTGCTCCACCCTGCCGTCATGATGTTTCTGCCTCGGAGCCTGCCAACTATGGATTGAGCTAAAAACCCTGAGCCAAAATAAACTTTTCCTCTTCTAACTTTTTCTTGTCAGGTATTTTGGTCACAGCAATAAAAAACTAACTACTATAGGACTGAGTGGGTTAATTGAATGTTCACGGGACACTTACACTGTATCCCTGAGTATAATTTTCTTTAGTGTATTCATTCAGGGGTTAGAAACCCAAATTCTTTTAGAGGCTGAACAAGCCACTTAAATGAGAGAGGTATATTGGGTATGAAACAGTAGGAGCAGTGGGGCATTTGGTAAACCGGAGAGCACTGGTCCTAGCTAAAGGGAGCAATTTCCGGCAGCTCCTAGTGCCAGCTGGCACATGGGAATGCAGGTCTCTCTTGCCAGTCTTCTTATTTTTTTAGAAGTGAGATGTATGATATTTATGTGAACTGACTTTTAATTTTAATGTTTCAAATGTTGGCAAGTGTTTTTAAAAATATAACACACACTTGTCAGTGGGATCTGGCTTTCGGGCTTTTAGTTTGCACATCTCACCTAGATGCATCGTTCCTCAATTCCCTGTCTCTGTGCACGTGTCCCTGGAAGCTCCTCGAGATGAGGACGTGTCCCTTCTTTGTCTTTGCTCCTCCAGGATAGCTAAGCTGGGGGACAGCCCCCAGCCCACCCTCACCTCTGAGGGGTGCCTGAGCTTTGTGTTATCTACCAGAAAGAGGAAATTTAGTGTCTACTGCTGTCACACCTCTAAAGAGGGTGTTTTAAGTACTGTAACCCTCCTGCGAAGGTGACAGCACCATTAAGATATATGGATGCATTTTCTTCCTGTGTTTTCTCCTTTCTCCATCCCAAGATCAAGATAGGAACTCCAGGCTCCATGCCTCTGCTAAGGTTTGCGAGGCCTGGAGACATCTCCCTTCTTAGATTTTCTGTCCAAGCTCACCTGTGAAGATAGCAGAGGGGAGGCAGAGGCAGGCACGGGGGAGGGGGGAGGAGAAATTTCCCTCACTTCCAAGAAGGGGTGCAGGAGGCAGGATTTGCACAGGGAGCAATTTCTCTGAGCTCTCCTGCTTTGGTATGGTAAGGAGGTTTCTGGTGTGTGTGTGTGTGTGTGTGTGTGTGTGTGTGTGTGTGCGCGCGTGCATGTGTTACAGACATCAGAACTTCTGTCCATATCCTGACTGATACAATACAGCCACAGTATACCAAGAAATCATGTTGGTTCAGATCCTATTTCACTGGTAACATGGAAGGACCAACAACCTAAACGTTAGCATCGGTAAAGACCCGCATAACCTCAGCAGGACCCCTTGGGGCTGAGGGAGCCATGGTCATGATGGAGGTTGACTTTCAACCTGGCCTCTGAGGACGGTGGCTTGAGGTTCGATTTAATTTTATTTAAAGGATAATAAAGTACTGTGACATTTCTTGCACACCTGAGTTTATGGAGCAAAATTCATACCCACAGCACAACCATTAAGGAAATTGCTCTGGATTTGAGGCAGTATTTATTGTTGCAAAATAAAGAATGGACCCTGTGCTGAAAGAAGAAAGAAAGAAAAAAAAAAGCAGACTTTTTTTCCTGTCTTTGAAACTCCTTTGCCAGTACCAAACCTGCCCCCTGGTGGCCCTTCTGCTCATTTCTCCTTTCCTAGCTGGGAAAGGACACCTTCAATGGGGACCCAACAGATGCCATTAGAATGTCGTAGAATCACAGCATTGCTGCTGTCAGCGCTGCGTGACTCTTCAGTCCCAGGAAGGCTCACCCGAGCAGGACACTCTCCCAGGGTGGGGTTGTCCTTCTCGTCACTTCAAACATGGTTCTGTTTCTCTCTCTTCATCTTAACTTCAGAGGAAGTCATGTCCCTCCTCTGCACAGGGAACTTCTCTGTGCTTGTCTCTGGGATGCAGGATTCCACCTGCAACCAACCACCCCCTCCTCCTTCTCCTCGCCCCTCTCTGCTCTCCTTGATTCTCTCTCTTCTAATCTTTTCCTTCCTTCCTTCCTTCCTTCCTTCCTTCCTTCCTTCCTTCCTTTCTTTCTCCTTCCTTCCTTCCTTCCTTCCTTCCTTCCTTCCTTCCTTCCTTCCTTCCTTCCTTCTTTCTTTCTCTCTTTTTCCTGGTACTGGGGATTGAACCCAGGGACCTTCAATATCCAAGCTATATCCCCAGCCCTTTTTAATTTTTTATTTTGAAACAGGGTCTCATCTCGCTAAGTGTGAGCTGAGTATGGTGGTGCAAGCTTCTAATCTCAGTACTTGGGAGGCTGAGACAGGAGGATCACAGGTTCACAACCAACCTCAGCAACTTAGGGAGACCCTCCGCAACTTAATACGACCCTGCTTCAAATAAAAATAAAATAAAATAGGGCTGGGGGTGTAGCTCAGAGGGAGAATGCCCTGGGTTCAATCCCCAGTACTACAAAGGAGGAGGAGGAAGAGAAAGGAGGAGGAGGAGGAGGAGGAGGAGGAGGAGGAGGAGGGTATCCATTTTAATATTACTATTGAGGAATGAGCAGGTAGGATTCAATCTAACTGTGGCAACAACACTGGGTGTTACTAGCAGCAGATGGGCGAGTTATTGAGAAAGGTGAAAAATCCTCTCTCAAGTTTATTTTACTTTATATTGTATTAACTGTTGGCAGACTGAACAATTTTCTTTTTTTCTTTACTGATTCTGTTTCTCTGTGTATTCATTTCCTCGTGTTTATATTTTGAAACCTGATGTTTTCCTTATAAATTCGAATGAAGGTATAGATAGTTTGCGTTTTGAACGCTCTCTGTGTCGCATGGGATACAAATATTGCCCTCAGAACAATGCCCCTTTTATTTCAGTCTTGCTGTTTTTCATCGTACAGAAGCTTTGAATTTTTTATGTATTCAAATCTGTCAGTCTTTTCCTTTATGATTTATGCCGCTGCTTCAAAGCCGAAGTTACTGTTCTTTCACAAATCTGATAAATATTCTATTCCATCTCCTGCTGATGTTCCTATCATCAGTTTTTTGTATTTAACTCCTTAATCCACGTGGAAGATATTTTTGTGTACAGTGTTAAAAACAAATCTAAACTGATTCTCCAAATTATCTAGTTACTCCAAAATTTTTAATTAATTATTTCTAATTTGTTTGTTTGTTTGTTTGTTTGTTTGTTTGTTTTTGTGCTACTGGGGATTGTACCTTGTACCTAGAGGCATCCTACCTCTGAGCTACAACCCCAGCCCTATTTTTTATTTTGAAACAGGGTCTTGCTAGGTTGCTGAGGCTGGCCTTGAAACTGCAATCCTCCTGTCTTAGCCTCTCAAGTACTGGGATTACAGGCATTTGCCACCACACCCAGCTTAATATTTTTGTTTTGAGAAGTTTCTGTTATGATCTGTTAGATTTTTTTTAAAAGCACTGTATTCTATTTCTGGACTTTCAAATCTGTTCTATTGATCTACATTTCTGTTTTTGTGCCAGGAACCAAAGATTTTAAATGGTATTGCTTTATAATCTATTCTCAAATTTGTTAAAAAATCCCCCTCCTGGATTTTTTTAAAAAATAGCATTCTTTAATATGACACATGTATCTCATTTTTATGTGTGTTTTAGAACCTTTCTTTAGTTGAAAAAAAAGTCAGCTTGTTAATATTTTTAGTGGAGCTTAAGCCCCTGATTCTGAAGTTAAATAAATACAGTAAAGCTTCTGCCACTCACTGGCTGTTACCATGGCAACAAGGACCCATTGCTTAAACTTTCTTTACCTCCATTAAACCCTCATCAATAATAGGGGGAAGTACAAATCACCTACCTTGTAGGATGTTGATGGGGATCGGACGGTTTCAAAGTACTTAGTACAGTGCGAGGAACAGAGTGTGTGCTTGATAAACATGAGCTCCAGCTATTATTGATCCTGTTACCTCAATGGATTAAGCCATGAACTAATGCATGGCTCCCTGGGGGTACAGCTTCCTTGTCTGTTTGTGGTGGTTTGCTAGACACAGAGAGGTTCTTGCCTTCCTTGTCCATCAGCCCACCTGTAGAGGTGTTAAGAAGCCTGACTACTCAGCCCAAGCGTGTGGTTGAGTTGGTCTGGTACTGAAGGTCGGGGTCATCTTTTTATCCAGCTCTGATGTGCGGGAAGGGCTTAGAGACATTACTTCTTTTGCATGGTGATCGGTGTGGGAGGAACTTAGGATAAAGGCATCTTAATCAAGAAGACATTTTAGGGGAGATAA
Source organism: Glis glis (assembly GCA_004027185.1). Classification (NCBI taxonomy): domain Eukaryota; kingdom Metazoa; phylum Chordata; class Mammalia; order Rodentia; family Gliridae; genus Glis; species Glis glis. The sequence continues at coordinate 1,876 of PVJS01056440.1, read as the reverse complement.
ACATTTTGATGACTCTTCAAATGTTGCCATTGGAGGAGCCTACCTCTTCTGTCTTGTGTGAATCTAGCAGAGTTGATGTTGTAAGTTGCTGTCTACTTGTATTCTGTTGGTCAAGTCAGTTTAGAATTAAAAAAAGACTCAAAATGTACAGGTGTGACTTCAGATGGCTAAATCTCTATTGGTCTTAGATTAGAATTTTCCAACCATCTATCCTTGAATCATGCTCTCTCTCTCATGAAAGTGTCCCCCTAACTAGGAGTTCCTAGAAATGCTAGTGTCTCACTGTTTGGGGGTCAGGATAATTCAGATGCTGGCAGGACCTCTGAGAGCTTGTGTAGTCAGCTGTAATTATCACCTGCCTGATGGGGGGGAGCTGTCTTTAGTGCACCTTGGGGGGCTGATGACCCAGATGGTTCTGGGATGGACTAGAATATCGTAGCTAGTGACATCAGTACTAATCACATGTCATGTGAGTTGGCAACGTTTGAGTGCAATCAGATAATCAGAGAGACAGCCTTCTCATCTGAATTGTTAATTCAACTATTATATATTGAGTACCTATGGTGTACCACCCATTGTGCTAGATGCCTGGACCACATCCCTCTTGTCATATCATTTCCCCCAATAAAATCCTCAGCAAGAGGCTTACAGAAATTACAGCTAGGGATTGGGGTTTTATGAAACCTAACAGAAAAGACAAAAAATTGTAACTACATGGAATTGCTCTTCAGTTTTTACGAAAGAAAGCTGGTTTTCAGATTGCCACGCTACTGTTCTGCGGTTTTATTTTTCATACGCTCATCTAAGTGTAATCTAACAGAAATATTGCAAAACCAAGTTATGATTTGTTTTAGTCTAAACACCAGAATCTATCAAATCATGCCTTAGAAATTAGTATTCTACTGTGTATCTTCTTACAGTTTCAGTGGAGAAAATACCTTGAATCTAAAATCTCATACTATAATTCCATTAAGAAAAGTTTTCCCATTATATCCTCAGTCATTATTTAAGAGAGCTAAATTTTGAAAATTGCTTAAAGCAGCTTACTTTTTAATTATTTTTGGTGCAAAGATTAAACATAAAATTGCTTCACTAATTAATTCATTAAAGATAAATATGAATATATAAAATATAAGTGTGATATATAAATTTATATTCTAAATATAATTTACTTCTTCATAAAATATTTATTATATTCAAATGTTCTATTGTATCATTATCAAATTAATAATGAATAAAATATTTTAAATCCTGTTAATCCTTATTCGGAGGTTTAAAGTTTAGTTTAATAGGAATACCCTATGAAATTTTGTTTCTTCTTTTACAAAGAAAAAATCGATAGGAAGGTATTGAAGGTTTTGTGTGTTATTGAACTTATTTATAAAGTCAAATTTTCCAAATACAGATAACCAAATCTGCATCATTTAACTATTATTTTCTAAATACCTTCATATTTCTTCACTTCATAATTTAAAGATTTCTGGTCAAAAGCTGGCTGAAATTTTTGCATATATAAAATATACTGTAGATATGTAAATATTTATACACACATATACATATATAATTACATGTATATAATGTGAATGTGTATACATATATATATATTTATATACATACATAGAGATTTCTAATGGAAATCAGAGAGTAGTAAGTGTGTTGAATAAAAAACTTTATAAGCTTATAAAAAATCTTCTTATTAAATTTCTATCTTTTTTTGTGGTATTGGGGATTGAACCCAGGGGCATTCTACCTCCGAGCTACACCCCCAGCCCTATTTTTTTTATTCTTTATTTTGAAACAGGGTCTCACTAAGTTGCAGAGGGCCTCACTAAGTAGCTGAGGCTGGCCGCGAACCCAGATCCTCCTGTCTCAGCCT
>PVJS01056439.1:0-12341 GCA_004027185.1 Glis glis | reverse complement strand
ACCGGGTCTCACGAAGTTGCAGAGGGCCTCACTAAGTAGAGAGAGAGAGAGAGAGAGAGTCAGGGAGAGAGAGTGAGGGAGCTTAGGCTGGCCGCGAACCCGGATCCTCTGGTCTCCACCTCCCAAAGTACTGGGATTACAAGCATGCGCCACCACGCCCGGCCTGGAAAGACCTTTCATCAAATATTTAAATTAGGAAAGCCACTGCAATGTATGTAACACGTGGAAATGTAATAGAGTCTGTTAATGTAAATCTACCTTAAAATAAGTAGAACCTAAATTTAGATTATCTGTTCCCATCTATGTTGTAATTCCTGAGCCATCACCATGATTGAATATGAAACCAATGACTGATTAGGTGTAATGAGCTAGCAAGGACTAAAAAGCCAATTTTTCTCAATACTCTTCTTCTTTAATAAAACATTGAATTTTGCAATAATATAATATATTTATGTATATGAAAAAGAAAGCATGTCTTTGCATTATGCCTGAAAATTCCAGAGCAGTTTCAGCTTTCCTTGGATACTATAAAATCATATTCCAAATAGAAATCAAAGGTTGGTACTTAACAGAAATGTGTTTTTGCTTATGTTGCTTCACAATATATTAAATATAATTTTTAAAAAATGATGGCCAGGATATGATAAAGCACAATTGACCCCACCACCACACACTACTTAAAATGATCTTTGCATAAAACAGTTGAATAATAGAAAGCATATTTAGATGATATTTCTTTTTTAAAAAAGATATAAAAAATTAAACGTATTAATTCTGATGTTTTAAAAATAAGGGTTTAATAATTTCTTTGAACATATTGTATCATCCCTAAAGAAACTGGGGACAGTAAAATACCTGAATGCTCCCTAATGGAACAATGAGTGCAAGCCTGAGCCAGATACCTATTATCTTGAAGGCTTTCTCTCATGTGCACTAGAAACTAGGGCAGGTTAGCGTTATCTGTAGAAAGCTCCTTTCTTGCAGGTACACCAGGACAAGTGCTCCTTGGGATGCTGGTCATACAAGCAAACTAAGCAAGCTGACGCCGATGTCACTGCTTCTGCAGCCTGACATAGAAAACCCCTTTTTGAGTGGGGACGGGTGTAGAACTGAGGGCACTGCAGAGAGGATATGTGTCACTCATCCAGCCAGTCGCTACTGGACAAAATAGCATGAGGAAATGGAGACACTGCTTGGCAAAGAACCATGAGGAACAGAAGTGCCGTCCATTCAGCCTGTTGCCCCTGGCCACTTACGGGAACAGTCACTGATCTCTTGTAAGCGTCCCTGAATAAATCCTAGATCTCACACGCTGTCTCCAGGCACTTTCTTTGGCCTTTCTGCAACCTACCCGGTTGCCCTGGCACAACTGCGCTGTGGATGTAGCAATTATCCTTACAGATCAAGTAACAGGGTTCTTCTTTCTTAATGTGCAAACAAATGCCAAGATTATTTTTGCATGATAATCTGATATAAGGAAATGACTGATTTAGAACATATGTTTAAAAACACTTCCAAGTGTATGTGTTAATTGGGAGCAGAAACAAATAGGTTGCTTTAAGGAACTTCCTCCAATGAATAAAACATACCCACTATTTTAAGAAAAATTCCATAAATTAGGTCACTATATTACACCATTTAACAATTTATATGAAACTCTTATATTCAGGAACAACAACAACAATGAAAACTTCAAGCAGACCTTATATTCTAAATGAGAGAAATCTATTTTATTTGAATGTTAATCACAGATGATGAGCCAAGGCTACTTGTAATTTTATTAATTTGAAAAAAAATATTTATCCTGCCTAAGTGAATTAATTATAAGTATCTAGGATAGTTGGATAGAATGCTTTAATAAATCAATGTGAAAAATATTCTAGCTGATAAATAATTTTGCATATTACTCATTAATATTATGCATATACAAAAGGAAATATTAAGTCCAGACATTTAAGAACACACTTCTTGCAGTAAGAAATCAAGAAAAAAACAGACTGACATAAGCGCCATATCCCCAGGAATCACTCTATATACCAGAGTACAAGTTTTCTTATCTCCAGGAACACAGAGCAATGGATTTGTCATTCTCTGGAGGCAAATATATTTGATAAATGCTTCTATTAATTGATTCCACAAATTAACTACTAATCCAGAGCTTTTGATTATGAGTACTGCTAATCAATTTATTTGATAGCAAGCTTTCGGCAGTTTGTAAATTAAAAATTGCCTACATTTTTTCTGGGTTGGCATAATTAACAGATTTATCCTAGTTGTGAAAAAGCAAGATCTTCACTTTTAATTTCCTCTTGACCTGCTTTCTCTCTCCACAGGGTCTCCTTTAGAGATTCTTCAGAAGGAGAAAATTAAAATGCTGTCAACAGATTAAAACACTATTTAGCCCAGAGGAATTTTTTTCAGGGCCTGCACATTATGTGGAGCCATTTTAAGACGACTTTCATGGGGAAAATCTTCCAGATAACTGGCTTGTGCTTTGCACAAATACATGTAGATGGAAAGTGTCTCCTATGCACAATCAAAACGCTGACATCATTATTCCTGACTGCATTGTCTGCTAGAGACCCAAAGAGCATCCGACAAATAAGCTGACGTCCTGGTTGTTTTTCCTTGTGGTTATACATCTTTTATCTGCATGGAGGGCAGATCAAGAACAAACTTTTATCAGTCAAAATTTGTGTTAAATTCTTCAGAGCCACTTGACTTCAGGAGGAATGAGATTTTAGAGACTGAAAATTGTGGATGTGTACTATCATATCCATCGCGGAGTTTTTTGCCTGCTTCTTCTGCCATTTAAATCAGTACAGTCCAAGTATTTCTTATCAGTTGGGTACAAGTGACATTTGGAATTTACAACTTGGTAACTTGTATTTATAATTTTATGTGAAATTTAGAGAATACATATCTACTTTCATTACAGATACTAAATTCGTGCATAATTTTAGATGGATGGCATTGCAGCCCTTTGGACCAAACATTAAAATCTTTTGCTATGAGCTTATCCATAGACTCTGAAACATAAATAAAATAGCAATTATTATGGGAAGAATTAAGAATTTTTTAAAAATATATCTTCCTAGACTTTCACAGACTATAGGCATAATTATAAAATAACCCCAAAATTCCTGTCCCCTAATATACATAACATTCTCCAGGTTATTCTAACAAAATACTGCTATAGATATTGGGAAGAATTAAGAATTTTTTTAAAAAAATATATCTTCCTAGACACTCATAGACTATAAGCATAATCATAAAATAATCCCAAGATTCCTGTCCTCTAGTATACATAACTTTCTCCAGGTTATTCAACAAAACACTGCCATAGATATTGTTGTGAAGAATTTTGCAGATGCAATTAAGTTTCTAAATTAGTTTGCTTTAAATTAGGGATATTATTCTAGTGGGTCTGAGCTAATCAGGTGAGACCTTAAAAAGTACTGAGATGTTCTTGGTGGAAGAGATTAAGACAGGGAAAAACATCCAATGTAAAAGAACTTCTCCATTACTAGATTTGAAGATGAAAGGAGTCTTGTGTCAGAGAAAGGTGGGTGGACTCTAGGAAGAGAGGGGCCCCTTGGCTGAGGTCCTTGGCTGGTATCCAGCAAAAAAATAAAGATGAGGACCTTAGCCCTACAGCCACAGGAAGTAGCTTCTGCCAAGAATGTGAATGACATTGGAAATAGATTCTCCCTCAGTCAAGCTTCTGAAAGCTAACTGGGCCCAACAATGTCTTGATTTCAGCTTATTAATCCTGAGCCTACTATCCAGTTACATGTTTCTCAAAATTCTGACCTACATATATGGGACCTAAGGCATGAGTGGTGCTTTAAGTCAGTACATTTGTCATAATCTGATATGCAGCAATAAAAGTCCATATAATATGTAACATCGATCATCCAGGAAAATAATGAAGCATCTTAATGGTGTGCTACTAAAATAGATATAAAACATTTGCACTCTGCAGTATTAGAAGTCTCTGCTGTTGTCATGGTAATAGTTTTGTGAGGCAAAATTCAAGGGTTGGGAGGAATGCATTCCTAAATGAAGGTCTTCCAGGAGAGTCTGCATCCTTGTCTCTTCCAGCTTCTAGAGGTCAGCTCTAGAAGGCACACGGACCCTTCCTTTATCATACAGTGTGCATTGAATACACCCAGGATGCAGTGACCTCTACTATGGTTCAGAGTCCAGACATCACAATGTTAGCTGACAATACAAATGAGACTAAGGGGAAGGAAATAAAGTCACGAAACAATCTCAGGAAGAGGCAACAAATATGACATTTTATAGTGGGATCATATGGGAATGGGGACTGATTTAACACAGTATGAAGGAGAGGAATGAGGTTGCAAGTTAGGAAATTTATGTTGCCATTACCAATAAGCAAGGTCATAAAAGATAACAGATTTGGAACAAGACGAGTGCATTTTTTTCATTTCCAGGGGACAGCCAACCATGCAGCAGACATTTGAAAAAACAGTACATTTTGATACATGAGAGGGATAGACTGCAAAATGAGAATCCCCACACTTGTGAATATGGTGATGACACGCAGGTCATCGGTCTGACTGACTTTAGCCCCCATGAGACTGCCAGGAATGCTTTGGAATTGTAAACTGCATGGCCACCCTGTAGGAGCAAGTCACATTTCTTCAGAACAGATGAGATGATACATGTTAGATCATGAAAAGCAAAGGATTGGGGTAGTGGATAAAAGCATCAGTAAGTTCACAGAAAAAAAGTTTCTTGAAATTAAAAATGATAAGCAGATTTAAATATCATTCTTAAGCGAAATTAAATATGGTTAATATGAATTCAGAAAAATATTTTGAAGTAGGTCTCAACACTGAACAAATCTATTCTTCATATAAAGTGTCAAAAATTTAATAATTTAGAACTATGAGAAACTAACCAGCAGATTAATATTAAATTATGATTATATAATTAAATGTATATGTTCCCCAAATCTAGACATGTTGTATGACAGATAAAAAGTTAGATTCCCATTTTATAAAACAATGATTAAACACATTGCTTTAACAGCACAGAAGCTCTATTACCATTGGACTGTACTAGATTATCCACTTTTCTCCTTCATATAAGAATGAAAGGTTCTTATGGATACATTTATTTATGTGCTGAGTCTCCTAGAAGGAAACCTCAGAAATACCACAATGTAATAAACACCAAGAGTTAATTTATCATGTTTAATAATTCTGAGAATATTTATTAAGAGCAGGATTATTTTTTAATGTCTTAAATTCCTTTTGTCTTTTCTCATCAAATTTGTAATAGATAATTTCCATTTCCTCAGGAATAATAATCTGAGACCATTGACTAGGAGACAGAGTATAGAAAAACATTTATATTCCAATCTTTTCAGAGAGAGGGTGGGGGAAGAATGAGGGATATGCCTGGGAAATAGTGAAGCAAATAGAATAATTAGTTCTAAATTACAATTTTGTAGGCCACTTCATCTCAGTTCTTTTTCTCAAATCACATATTATGTGTGACAGTATAATTATATTTCCTACTTAGAAACATTTCTTTCTGAAATCCATTACCTCCAAAGGGTTTGAATATCATCATGGAATTAGTATTGAATTATGCTTTTTCAAAAAGCATCTTTTAAAAATGCTAACACTCAGTTTTGAGCTGAAAGTAATTTATAGTAGAAAAGTATTTTCTTTTATCCTTAATTCTTAGTAACTGGTGATAAAAATGTCAAGAATTATTTTTAAGAATATTGACCGCCTTCTCTTAAATTTTGTTTAAACAAAATAGATGGAATAAATCTTTTTTCTTTTTTTTTTTTTGGATGTACCAGTCACTAGCCAGTCAAGAGCATGAAGGATTAGTGTACTTGTGTTGAGCTAAGATATATGACCTGATGAAAGGTCTACAGCATATTTCCACCTGAAGGAATTAGTAGAGCAAAAAGAGTGGTACAGAGCCGGGTGTGGTGGCACACGCTTGTAATCCCAGTACTTGGGAGGCTGAGACCAGAGGATCCGGTTTGCAGCCAGCTTCAGCTACTTAGTGAGGCCCTCCACAACTTTGTGAGACCCTGTTTCAAAATAAAGAATTAAAAAAGTAGGGCTGGGGTGGAGCTCAGAGGTAGAATGCCCCTGGGTTCAATCCCCCATACCGGAAAAAAAAAAAGAAAGAGTGGAAACAAAACTCCCTATGAATGCCAGCAGTAATTTTGGATGGACATTAACAGAAGAGAGGTTACCTATAAGAATGGCAAACAGGTTTATATTAAAACTTTGGAATAAATGTTTCTGAAAGTTTTCCCCTAGATACATTAGTCTAGATTCAGAAATCAAATCAAAACATTGTAAAAGTCAAGGCACAGATGAAATGAGCTAGAAAGATGGGAGTGTGTAACAGAAAATCTGCTTGACAGTGAGATCATGAAGTCAATGGCAGGATCACAGGAATGAGTGATGAGAAAGACTGAAGCGTAAGGTCATTGGAACGGATCTTGGACTAGACTGAATAGATGGATCTCTGGGATACTCAGAAATGTGACTTGCTTCTACATAGTAGCCTTGGGGTTTATGATTCAAAACTTCCTCAACCTTTTCTTTGGTTAATTTGTACTTACCCTTCAGCAAATGACTGTTCATATCGGATCCTCCTCATTTCTTGCCTGAATTAAGCAATAATGTCCACCTTTCTTTTTCCTGCTAAAAACAACAACAAAAACAACATCCTTAGTACTTCCATAGACAATTTCCAGGAAACATTCCTTTTTTTCTAAGTTTAAAGAATTGTGGGGATAGTTGTTCATAGTATCCTTTAATATCCTTTTAATGCCTATGGAATCACTCTTTTTAAAAAAATTTGGTACTGGGAATTGAACCCAGGGGCATTCTACCTCCCAGCTATCCCCCCCACACACACACACCTGTTTTATTTTTTTGAAACAGGGTCTCACTAAACTCCTGAGGCTGGCCTCGAACCTATGATCCTCCTGGCTCTGCCTCCCAAGTAGGATTACAGGCACGCACCACAGTGCCCTTCTGGAATCACTTATTTCTGACATTGGTAATTTATGAGGCGGTAGAAGCACTCTACAATCTGATGAATGTTTTAGAGTTTACATGTTGCAAGCTGTGTCTTTACAGGTATTTCAGGTCTTCCTCTCAGCATAAGAGAGGAAGGCCAAGTAAAGCTGTGATGGTAAATTTTCCAGGAGAGATTCAGCTGCAGAAAATTCTTTTTTCTTGGAAAGTAGGCCTTTATCATCAAGAAAGCTCTGGCCTATGGGAAAATTCTCTTTTCTACTTCCTTCTTCCTGAGCACGAAAGGATTTTTCTTGGCTTATCAAGGTGAAATCCTTGTAAACTTCCTGGAGGAAAAATCCACATAAGCTTTTGGTCACCTAAAATTGTGGGCCCTAGGAGTTTCTCACTCACTCTAGTACAAACTCAGTCTCTAGGAATTCTCAAAATTATCATGTGACTGTTCAGTGTGTGGCCCCAGTGGCTTTTTCTTCTGGTAAACACATTTCATTTGTGATATTTGTATTCTTCTGTTTCTCCAATTTTCAATGTGTTGATATGCTAGGCGACTGCAATCCTCTGGTATGTACAAAACAGTCACTGATAGCCAGTTGTTCAGCATTCAGATGCTGTTGTAAGGATGGAGGTGATGGCTCCCATGATTTTCATAGGTTAGAGATGAAACTAGAATCATTTTTTTTTTTTTTTGCGGTACCGGGAATTGAACCCAGGGGTGTTCTACCTCCGCGCTACACCCCCGGCCCTATTTTTTATACTTAATTTTGAAACCGGGTCTCACGAAGTTTCAGAGGGCCTCACTAAGGAGAGAGAGATAGAGGGAGAGACAGGGAGAAAGGGAGAGAGAGAGAGAGAGAGCTGAGGCTGGCCACGAACCCAGATCCTCCAGTCTCTGCCTCCCAAAGTACTGGGATTACAAGCGGGCGCCACCACGCCTGGCACGAATCATTTCAATAATATGTTTAAACATGAATTCCATGGTTTTAATATAGCCATTCACAATTCTTCAATGACTCCCAATTATATATAGCATATAGATGGAACTCCCTAATGTGATATATAAGCCTTTTTTTTTATTGGTGCATTGTAATCATACATCTTGATGGGTTTCAAGGTGATAGAAGTATACATGCACGCATGGGTCAAAATAAGCCTCTTTAAGATTTGAGCCTTGTTTTCCTCTCCAGCCAATGTTTGATCACCCTGTAAGAGGCTCCAAAACCCTAATATAATATTAAGTTTACAATTCCTTGAAAGATCCTTATTATCTCAAGCCAACATGATTGGATTAATAGTGTTTTTTTCTTAAAATACATCACCAACTTTTCTGCTTACCTACTTTTTATGCATCTTTCAACTCCAACATATTTCAGAATTTCTATTTGCTTGCATAGAAATTTATGAATGTTTTTATTAGAGAATTTATTTTGCTACTATAGTTGACTATTTATTCTTTTTGTTCTCTATGTCGGAGAGGAAAAATCCCGAGAAGAGATACTCTTATCTTAATCACTATACCAAAGCAATGGTTAAATGACAGTAAGTAAACCATAAATGTGATTCGAATTAACCAATTGAAGAAAAGCTCCATTTAACTTGGTTATGGAGGTAGAGGAGATGGGTAAGAAAAAAACACCAATTTCAACTTTTATTCCAAAGTCTAGAGGGGCACAAAATTCATAGTTATTCCTTTATTCAAAATATGAAACTAGACCCCTACCTCTCACCACACACACAAGTCAACTCAAGATGGATCAAAGACCTAGAAATTAGACCAGAAACTATTCAATTACTAGAGGAAAACATAAGACCAACTCTCCAACATATAGGTGCAGGTGGAGACTTCCATAATAAGACCCTCCAAAGCTCAGGAAATCAAACCGAGATTCAATTAATGGGATGGCATCAAATTAAAAAGTTTCTATGCAGCAAGAGTCTGAAGAAATAGCCTACAGAATGGGAGAATATGTTGACAGCTACTCCTCTGATAGAGAACTAATGTCTAGATTAGATGAATATTTGTATGTATGAAAAATATATTAATTACAAAGATGGCATCAGAAAATGCATAAACTTTATAAATATTTGTTTAGTTGATTATCCTATAGTTTTGTAGATGTATTGATGATAGATTTCTCCCTTGCCCTCTAATTCTGTGGTCTAAATTTTATAATAAAAATTCTTTATTTTGAGATATTTATGCCTAATATTCAGCTAGAATTTAATCCCATAATAATTATTAAACATCATTGTTCCACAATACCTCACTATCTCCTCTTTAGTTTTAGTTATGAACCATAACATTGTTTATTGCCCAAGAAGCCTAGTTATGTGTTTTACCATAATTTTAAATAATATACTTTTATTTTTCCTTGACTAATTTACTATTTGAAGATATGGTACTTACCTTTCATAATACTACCATCTTGTCTGTCAAATAGTGGGGCTGAATAATAGAGCTGAAAGTTCACTGAGTTCTAGAGTTCAATAATTTTGCTCCTATCTATCTTCTGACTTTTGGCTGGGCCACACTCTTTATCACCTTTGTTTTTTAACTATGAGTACACATCTGTCTCTTTAATCATTTAAATTGATTTTATCTGAACTTGTTCCAGTGTCTTTGCATCATTTTGTCTACCGAGCTGTCCTAGTTCAGCTTCAGGATTGTACACATGCTTCCTGATTTCTGAGAGAGTGAGCTCGTAAGTCAAGTCAGAGGCAACACAGAAATAAATCTTTTGATGGAAATTGTCACTATAAACTTGGTATTGATGCTTTCTTGTTCTTCAAACTATGACTTTCTTCGGAATTTTCTCTTTCTTATATTTTCTTCTGTCATTTAGGCACATAGTCTATGAAACCTAAATAAAAACAATATGTTCCCATCATTTCTATCAATATAACATGAATTTCATTTCCATTTATGATACTAAGTCAATTTTAAAAACTCATCACAATTAGGAAAAAAATTTGCTAAAAATTTGCTTGCAAGTTGGACGCGGTGGTGCACATTTGTAATCCCACTACTTGGGAGGCTGAGACAGGAGGATCGCAGGTTCAAGGACAGTCTCAGCAAGTAGTGAGACTCTCCTCAACCTAGGGAGACCCTGTTTCAAAATATAAATAAAATAGGGCTGAGGGTATAATAGCTCAGAGGTAGAATGCACCTGAGTTCAATACCCAGTACCAAAAAAATTCCTTCCAACACAAACGAATTTTATCTTCTGTATTTTTTTATTATTAATGCTGTATTTTGAATTTTAGGCACATGGAAAATAGATCATATCTCACTTAAACTAATTTAGAATTTGATACATTCAGTTTATTGACTATAGGAGATCAACTCATTCAGAAAGCATTCCAACTTACTGTTTGGTTTATAAAATCATAATTAAAATCTATGAAAGCAAAAGGATGATTTAAGGAACCAACTACTTATTTAGAAAGTGGTAATTGAAATTAATATAGTAGGATGTTAAATGTCAAGATTAAACAGAAAAAGTAGAACATAAATGAAAGTTGTTAAACAGGGTGTTTTAAATCTAAACTATAGTCTATGAGTTGGTAATATCAATATGATAATTTTACCAGATAATCTTACTAGAACTCTTCACTGGACTTTGTAGTCAAATTTCTTGCTAATATTCTAAAGGGATTTTGCATTAGGTTTCCTCTGTTCAAAGTATTTCAGAAATCATGAAAGATAAGGTTGACTAAGATTCTGAAATAAAATATCATGGTGATTTCTAATTATCTTTTGCTCAGAGATGCCAATAATAGTTATCTTTATTATTGAGTTGTTCATTACTTAATTTGGTATTATATAACAACATCTTAAAAAGTAATATGCTGATGTTGTCTCTTTTTTCTGTAAGAATGTCATTACTCAAAGAGACAGATGTGGGAGACAAGCCTCTTATTTATAATGCACAATCCACATGCTGTACATAGATATAAGTAGTGAGACCATAATACCAGGAATGGAAAAGGAGGAGTCCAGCTCCATCCTTCCCCACTCAATTTGGAATATTTGCAAAGCTAAGTAAGTGCATTCAAATCAACCAAATCTTGATAGAGAAATCTTTGGGTACTTAAGAAATTGACAGATGTTATTATGAAGTCATCAGTTATAATTTTGAGAATTGTAGAAGGCAATTGAAGTACACTGAAGCTTGTAAAAGGGAAAATGGAAAACCATGAAATTATTATACATCACTTATCATAAAAACTGTGGGGTCAATTTTTGAAGAACTGGAAGTACATGAACTTAGCAAAGATGCTACATTAACACTGAGTAATGCTGTGCAGTATTTCTCACTATGACTAAATGTCAAGATTATAGTAATAAGCAGGCAAAAAAGTCAATTTTTCTGGACTTCACTGAAATTCTGAATTCGATCCCATGCATCATTTTTCTTAGATTATCACTCTGGAGTTCACGTATGAATACAAAAATAGAGAATTTTCAAATTTAGCAATACTATTCTCCAGGGTTTATTTAAAATCAATCTGATCCTGAAGTGTTACTATGCTGCTAGGTAACTAGATGACTGGCCAAAATATATCTAGAACTTAACAATAAACACTAAACTAATATTCAACCAACACATTCTGTGTTTTTGATGCCTACTTCCCTCTTTTGCTGTCATAGTTTTCTTCAGAGTAAAATTAAAATTCAATTCTCCAGATGCTTAGGCCCAAAACTTTGTTGTAAGCCTTATTCTTATCTTTTATCACATCTTCATACCCTACTCCTCAGAAAATCTCCTTGCTTCTACTTAAACAAAGAAAAATCCTAGCTGGGTGTGGGTGCTGTGGCGAATGCCAGGTGAGAGCCCAGTACTTGGGAGGCTGAGACAGGAGGGTTGCAGGTATGCAGTCAGCCTCAGTAATTTAGTGAGACCTTGTTTCAAATTAAATAAAAAAATAAAATAAAATAGGGCTAGGTATGTAGCTCAGAGGTATAATTCCCCTGAATACAATCCCCAGATATATATATATATATATCATATATATCATACTGGGGAGTTTATATATATGTATAATCTGTGTTCAACCATTTCTCATTGTACCTATAATTAGTATTCACAGATACAATATCTATCTAGTCTACATTATAATAATCTAGTCTGTTTACTTATAACTCTGATCACTTCACAGTAAAATGAATGTAAAATTTCATTCTAAGCCGGGCGTGGTGGCGCAGGCTTGTAATCCCAATACTTTGGGAGGCGGAGACCGGAGGATCCGGGTTCACAGCCAGCCTCAGCTCTCTCTCTCTCTCTCTCTCTCTCT
>PVJS01056438.1:0-12341 GCA_004027185.1 Glis glis | reverse complement strand
CACACACACACACACACACACACACACATCTGTAGGCCAAAACCTTTATTGGGATCCAAGCAATTTTCCTTTGGGGAGTTCCAATTGGTGGGTTTACAGAAAGTCGACAGGAGTCCAAGGGGCTTGACTTCAGAGTGACCACCCAAGCATGTCTACACAGTCCATACAGGGTGTGGGGTCAGTGGGTGAGTTAGGAAGGTTGTAGCCGCCTGTACCATAGGTAGGTGGTTGTGTAGGGCAGATGTTTGGATTGATCATGGGAGGAGGAGGAGGAGGAGGAGGAGGAGGAGGAAGAGGAGGAGGAGGACTGGAAATTGTATCAAAGGTAACTAAGCTCTGCTTCTTGTATGAGACAGTTAACCCTATATTCAAAGTGGATGCCAAGGCAACATAAAATTGTAAGTATTCACTACAGTGGTTTTATTGACTTTTTAAAAATAAATATTTGTCATTTAAAAACAATTGGAATAAGTGAGTTTTCAACCAAAGGCCCCTCTTTTTATTTTCTTTTTGTGTCCTTATCCTAGTTACCTTGTTAACCTCCTAAGAGGTTAGAATAACAAACATATTTAGGGAAATTATGGGATCATGATATTGGGAAGGCAGAATTCCAAAATACTATCAGCATTCATTGTTGTACAGTTTAAGTTTGAAATGTAAACCAGCATAATAAGGGAAATGAACCCCCTGGATATCCTGAGTAAATGAATAAATTTTGCACAGTGACTCCCTAAACATATAAGCAAATAGCTGGAGGTTGTGAGGAGCATCTTTAAAAATAAAAAGACCTTTTTTTGCTGTTCACAATAGCAAGAGACTGCAAAATGGGGGAAACACTAAATACTTTAGAAAGAGGCCCAGTGGTCCCTGTAGTTTCTTTGTCTAATTATTGAATTAGATGCTCATTCAATAAAGCATTGTCAGTGGTTCATTGCTGAACTAGATCTGGATATTTCCATAATGCCAAAAGGAAAATGTAGTTTATTTTGACAGTTGTGGTAGGATCCATGTGGTCAATGTTTTATATCCCTTAATATCCCCACATGCCCAAGAACAACTGCTGTAGTACACCCTGGTGAGGACATACTGTCCCCAAGGCCTGTGTTCATAGAAATTCGTGTTATATGTCCCCTTTAAAACATGTGGTATCTGAAATCTAATGTGAGGTTGCAAAGACTGTACGGGTGGGGCTTATATCATCATGTATCATAAAAGGAGCTTTTAAAAAAATGTTACTTTTTGAATTGTTCCTTTCCCAAATTTTATTCAGTTGCTTGATACTCATGAATAGTTCCTATAGACACTCTTATTGGTTTGTATTCTTTCCTGGTTAATTTAGAGGGCTCTAAAGATCAGGTTGTCTCATTGGAGTGGAGTATTTCACTTTTTTCAAGCTGTGCCTGGGTCTATTTTTAATTGGTGACTGAGGTTTCTTTTTAATTATCTAATGAAAGGGTTTATCATTTTTATTTGAGAGAAGAAAATTGCAGAGTGCTGAGTGTTTTCTTCAATGTATTGAAGAGATTACTCTAACTTGAATGATGACATTTGTTGTATCTCTCAAACAAAGCAACAAAACTTTTTTGCATAACAGTACTTGTTGAACAATTTAAAGTGGTGTTTTGAAATTCAACCCTCAGCATAAATGTGTATTTGGATATTAATTATGACCAAGATCCCAGTGAGTCCAATGTTCATAATTATTAGCTTCAGTCTACATTCACTATATTATTTTTCTAGTCTTTTGATGTAGTTTCAAGTACAAAGAACTTCTGGCTTTTATTAGACTATATTGATATTAAGCAACCCAGAAAGTGTTGATATTAAACCAACATTTGTTTTAATGTAAAAAGTGTGCTTCTTTGAATTATGCGATCTTTAGAAAATGTACATTTATTTGAAAAATGTGGATAAGTATTTGTATTAAAAATGTATTTTGGTGAATATTATACTAAATGAGCTCAGCCAGTCTGAGAAAATCAAGGGTTGTATGTTTTCTCTCATATATGGAAGCAAGAGAGAAAATTGTTAATAAAAGAGACTTCAGATAAATGAGGAGAGAAAGTAGAATACTGGAAGGGGATTGGGGGAGAGAGATGGGGAGGGGAAAAAGGAAGATTGAGGAAGGAAACAACTGAATGATGTTATGTCTATATATGAAGGTATCACTACCAATCTCACTAACATGTATGGAGAGGGTGGAGTGGGGTATGATGTGGAAGGAAATATACCAAGTGATGTGTGTTTGTATGTTTATATTAACCTCACTATGATGGATATTTACAGTGCACCCAAAAAAGTATAAAAAAGCAGGGCATGGTGGCACACACCTGAAATCCCAGTACTTGGGAGGCTGAGGCAGAAGAATCACAGGTTCAAGGCCAGCCAAAGCAACATAGAGAGAACCTTAGCAACTTAGGAAGATCTTGTTTCAAAACAAAAACTAAAAAAGGGCTGGGGGTGTAGCTTAGAGGTAGAATGCCCCTGGTTCAATCTCTAATACTCCCCCTCCCCCCAAAAAGAGAAGAGTACATCATTACTGTAATGTACGTTTGTTGAAGGCATAAGTCTGTTAGGGACTTGGCTAAAGCACTTTGTAGGAAAAGCTCTTTACAGGAACCGCTTCACTGAAATCTCACAATAATCCTCTGAACAGGTTTTGTTATCAATCCCATTGTACCCATGAAACAGAAGCACAGACATAATCTGTCAAAATGCTGGTGGCAATCTAGAACTCTGAACTGCTACCCCACCCTGTTACCCTAAATTCTTTCTCTAAAAACAGACATAGAAAGTTTGAGTCAATGTGCTTTATTGGACACACTATCTTTTTTTTTTAATTTGGTGTATTGTAATTTTACATCATAATGGGGTATAGAATGTTAGAAAAATACATGCACACAACTCTTCTTGCCCTCCCCACAGGGTCCCCCCCTACCCTCACCCTGCAAGTCTTTGAGATTGGAGTTGGCAATTTTGTGTACATTCATAGCATTATTTCTACTATTGCATTCTTTATGATTTTGTCCCCCCTCCCTTCCCTCGGCCATTCCCCTGGAGTCTCTGTTCATCTATCTGATGTTGTTGGGCACACTATCTTGTTTAAAACCTCTTCCTGCCCTCTCTCTCCCTTTAACTGAGCCTCTATGATAGAATGCCAGGTGTTATGGAGACTGATGGATAAGACATGGTTCCTTTACTCAAGGAGCTCCCAGTTGGAAGAGCACAGTCATGTCTACTTGCTATTAAGGTGCGGTGTGGTAAGGAGAAGATGCAGAACGAAGTGTTGTAGGAACTCAGAAGATCTTTCTGTGACCTCATTTTAGTAGCTATTTTCCTTCTGTCGAATCTTGTCATGATCAGGGATAACTGACTCTGTTTTTTAAGCATGTGCATAACAAAGGATAATTTTCAAGGTCCAAAGGGAAGAGCTAAAAGGCTAGTAGGCTTTGCATGTTGGAATTCTGGATGGTCTTCACGTGATGATGGAACATTGATGAGCTCTGGCCATCAGTTCTTGGAAACTGTTAGTCATGGCCAACCTGTGTTTAATATCATTAATTTTAATACATACTTTGGAGATTGGC
The DNA here is from genome assembly GCA_004027185.1 of Glis glis. NCBI lineage: Eukaryota > Metazoa > Chordata > Mammalia > Rodentia > Gliridae > Glis > Glis glis. Next base: position 8,754 of record PVJS01056438.1, on the reverse strand, counting down.
CAGCTACATGGGCCAGAATTGTTATAAATTCACATTGACTCATCAGCATGCATATATATATTTCTACAAATTTGAATGTGTTCTGTTATTTCTCTCCAAACATTGGCATTCCCTTTTAATAATCTTGCATGTATTTTTCTCCAGCTTTAGAGCCTTAAAGTTGAGCATGATAGACTATTATGCAAACAGATATAAACTGATCTGTCCTTGGGGATATTCAGCATAACATGATGGTTAGCTTGGTGATTATTTACCCTTTACAACTAGCCAAATAGAAACATTGGTCTTTTTGCGTCTGTAGCTAATCAAGACACTAGAATAAGAACTAATATATTTAGAGGTCTTTGATTTCTAACTTGGCCCAAAATGCCTCTGTTAAAGCATAAAGATGGTAGCCAGATGGATTAATTTAAAGATGACAAAGGCAGTATTGAAAACAAATTATTTAAAATTAAACAAAAATACTGGAATCAAGGAGGGATACAAAGTTGAAATCCAGGAGTTGAAATCACAAAGTGCATATTGGGTTATTCAGCTAAAATAGAAGCTCTAGTTCATGGAATTTTAGACTGGAAAGTGGACTTTGTGGTAGGCTTAATAATGCCCCCCCCAATGTCTACATCCTAATCATGAAAACCTTAAAACTTACCTGGCAAAAGGGACAATATAGATTTGATTAGGGTGAAGATTTTGAGATAAGGACATTATCCTGTATTATTGGGGCTTCCCTGGTGAAATCACTAGAGTCTTGATAGGAGGGGGGCAAGAAGGTCCAAGTCAGGGAAGGAAATGTGACAGTGGAACTGGAGGTGGGAATGAGGTAGCCACAAGGTAAGGTTTGGAGTGGACTCCAGGAGGAACGCAGCCCTTCCAACACCTTGATTTCTTAGCCCAGGAAATCAATTGTGGACTTCTGACCTTCAGAATTGTAAGAAAACAATTTTCTGTTATTTTAAGGTGTAAATTTTTGGTAGTTTTAGTAGCAATACAGACCCTAAGTGTCATGTAGTACATGTTTTTCGTCTTTCTTAAGTCTCACCCATCAGGTTTTTAAAAGAATGAGGGATCTGAGGGAAGTAGGGATCACTTATGGACAAACAGGGAAGGATCGGGAGATTAGGAGACTGTTTTTGGTTTTCAAAATTATTATTAACATCTCCAAAGAGCACACATGAATAATTTGACAGGCTGTTAATACTACAGGATTGAGGTAGAGCAATATCATGTAGTTATTCTGGAAATCCTGGGTTCCACCTGCATTACTTCTCTGTCTTAATAGTGGTTAGGACCCTTCTCTCACCTCCTATAAATGAAGGCCTGTCTCAGTTACCATAACTGTTTTGATCATGTCCACTGCCAACCATCTTCTGCAGTTATAAGTAAAATATTCTTGAATCCATTTGGACTGAGCTGGTGGTGCATATCTGTTCTAATTAATAAGACTGTCTCTCCCTAACCTAGAGAAGAAGTCTAAAACCTTCCCTAGGTACATTTGTTTTAAATTATTAATAGAAAGTCTTTTTTTAAGAAAAGTAATTCCAGTTATTTATTTTGCATTTGAAGGCCATTTCCTTTTTGTCTAAGAAATACTTGGTCAACCTTTGTTTAATTTGAAAATCAGTTTTGTGTTTTTTTTCCTATCCAGATGATCCTGATCTCCCCCTGCCCCCACTGTTAGAACATTTTTCTGTCACTATAACAAACTATGTGAGAGAATCAATTTCTAAAGAGAAAAGGTTTATTTTGGCTCACAGTTTTTTGGTTCCAGTCCACGATGGATTAGTCCATTGCTTCTGGGCTTGTGGTGAGGCAGCAACTCAGAGAGGGAGTGCCTGGTGAAGGAAAACTGCTCATCTCATGGCCAGGAAGCAAAAATGGGCAAGAGGAAGGGGCTGGGACTACACTGTCCCCTTCAAGGGCAAGTATCCAATGACCTCAAGACTTTTCACTAGGCCTTCCTTCTTAAAGGTTCCTACCATTAGTACTACCCTGGGACCAAGACTTGAACACATGGGCCTTTGGGGGATATTTAAGATCCAAACTATAGCAAAGTTGTTAGGTATTTTATGTTTCTCTTAAATCATATCCAAGCATTCTTTTAATTTGTAGTTTCCTGAACTAAACCCAATTATTTACTTTTATTGTTGGGTCTAATCAGTGATAGAAGTCATAGTACCTTTAGATGAATGGAAGAAAAAACCCTAAGTTAATATGGAATATTGATTTGAAATTGATATAGTTGAAATACAAATTGGCATTAAATTTGAAAGAAAATTAGTTAAAATGCAATTTGATATTTTAGGTACATTACAAAGAATCTCTGTAAAGTGAAATGACCTTTTCAGATGAAAATATTTTAAGGTATGTTCTTTTGAAATTATTTTGTTCCGCCATAATTCAAAAGAAAGCATATGTCTGGAACCTAATATTTAATAATTAGAGGATCTCTGCCTTTCTTGGGGCACATTCTCTGGCCCTTAGTTCTCTCATACATTTTTCTTTTTTTATTGGTGCATATTAATTATGTAGAATGGTGAATTTCACTGTGGCATATTGAACATGTATATGATATAATTTGATCAATTTCACTCTCTAATACCTCCCCTTTCCTCCTCCCACCTCCTGATCTCCTCCTTCTATCCTGTTGGTCTCCCTTCTACTTTCAGGACATCCTTTTTTTTTTTTTTCATTCCTTCTTTTTCTACTAGCTTCTACATATGAGAGAAAACATATGGTCCTTGTCTTTCTGAGTCTGGCTTATTTCACTTAACATAATGCTCTCCAGTTTCTTCTTTCATTTCTCTGCAAATGATATAATTTCATTCTTTTTTTTATGGTGGAATAAAACACAATTCCACATTTTATTTATCTGTTTATCTGTTGATGGACACCTAGGCTGATTCCATACTTGACTATTAGGAATTGTGCTGCTATAAACATGGGAATGTATGTATTTCTGAAGTATGTTGAATTTAATTCTTTTGGATAAATACTAAGGAAGGATATTGCCAGATCATATGGTAGCTCTCTTTTTAGTTTTTGAGACACTTCCATACTGATTTCCAAAGTGGTTGTACTAGTTTACATTTCCATTAACAGTGTAAGAGTTCCTTTTCCCCCATATCCTCACCAGCATTCATTGCTGTTTGTGTCCTTGGAGACTAATTACCATTCTGACTGGAATGAAATAGAATCTTAGTGTGGTTTTGATTTGCATTTCCCTGATGGCTAAAGATGTTGAACATTTTATTTTCATATAGTGGTTGGCCATTTGTACATCTTTTGAGAAGTGAATGTTCAGTTTATTTGCCCACTTATTGAATGAATTACTTTTTTTTGGTGTTGAGTTTGAATTCTTTATATATTTTGGATATTAAACCTCTGTCAGAAGAGTATCTGACAAAGATCTTCTCCCATTCTGTAAGCTGTCTCTTCCTGCTATTAATTGTTTTCCTTTGCTGTTCAGAAGCTTTTAAATTTAATGCTATCCCATTTATTGATTCTAGCTATAATTTCCTTAATGATAGGAGTCCCATTCAGGAAGTTGTTTCCTGTGTCTATATGTTGAAGTTGTTCATCTATGTTTTCTTCTAATATTTGCAAAATTTCTGGTCTTATACCTAGATTATTGATCCATTTTGAGTTGACTTTTGTACAGGGTAAGAGATAGGGATCTAGTTTTATTCTTTTATGCGTGTATATACAGTTTTTCCAGCACTGTTTGTTAAAGAATGTGTCTTTTCTCCAAGGTATCTTTTTGGCACCTTTGTAAAAAATCAGATAACTGTAGCTATGTGGGTTTGTCTCTATGTCTTCTATTCCTTGGTCTATGTACCTGTTTTTATACCAGTACTATTCTGTTTTTGTTACTATGGCTCTGTAGTACAATTTTAAATTAGGTATTGTGATGCCTCCAGCTTTACTCTTTTTTCTCTTGATAGCTTTGGCTGTGCTGGGTTTTTCATTATTCCATATAAATTTTAGGATTTTTTTCTAGTTCTGCGAAGAATACAGTTGGTATTTTGATGGGGATTGTAATGAATCTGTAGATTGCTTTTGGTAATGTGGCCATTTTAACAATATTAATTTGGCTTACCCATGGATATGGGTGGTCTTTCCATCTCCTAATATCTCTTCAATTTATTTCTTTGGTGTTCTATAATTTTCATTGTACAGGTCTTTTACCTCCTTGGTTAGGTTTGTTCCTCGGTATTTTATTTTTTAAAGTTATTGTGAATAGATTGTTTTCTTAATTTCTTTTTCAGCAGATTCATTATTGGTATATAGAGAAGCTATTGATTTTTGTATCCTGCTAGTTTTCTGAAATTGTTCATCAGATCTAGAAGTCTTCTGGTAGAACTGTTAGGGTCTTATTAATACTGGGTCATAACATCTGCAGATGGTGATAATCTGACCTTTTTCTTTCCTATTTGTATCACTTTTTTTATTTGTATCACTTTTATTTCTTTCTCTTGCCTAATTGCTCTGACTAAAATTTCAAGTACTATATTGAATAGGAGTGATGAGAATGGACATTATTGTCTTGTTCCTGATTTTAGAGGACATGCTTTCAATTTTTCTCCATTTAATATGATGTTGGCTTTGGGTTTGTGCTATATAGCCTTTATGATGTTGAGGTAAGTTTCTTCTATCCCTAGTTTTGTCAGAGTTTTTTTTTTATCATGAGGGGGTGTTGTTTTTTGTTGAAGTCTTTTTTTGTATCTATTGAGATGATTATGTGATTTTTGTCCTTGGGTTTATTTATGTGGTGTGAGTTCAAAAGTGTTTCCTACGTTTCTATTTCATGGAATAATTTGAGGAGCATTGGCATTAGTGCTTTTATTAAAGATTTGGAAAAATTCAGCCATGCATTTGTCTTGGCCCTGGGCTTTTCTTGGTTGGGAGGTTTCTTATTGCTGCTTCAATCTCATTGCTTTTTATTGGTCTCTAGGTTTTCTGTATCCGTTTAGTTTAATTTTCAGTTTGTATGTGTCTAAAAATTGATCCATCTCTTCTATATTTTCCAATTTATTGGAATATGTGTTCAAAATAGTCCCTAATGATCTAGATTTCAGTTGTGTCTGATGTAATATTCCCATTTTGTCTCTACTTTTATTAATTTAGGTTTTCTTTTTCTTCCATTTAGTTTCACTGATAATTTATCAATCTTGTTTATCTTTTCAAAGAACCAGCTCTTCCTTACAGTGATAGTTTGTATTTTTTTTAGTTCTCTATTTCATCAAAGGCCCCACTCAACATGTTTTCAGTGGTACAATCCCTAGCACCGCTCACCACATAGCTGTTTTCAGTTCCAAACTGTGGAGGAGTTGGAACTAGCAGACTGCTTCTACTCTACCATCATGATCTCCCCCATACAACATTCAGAAGAACATTGAATTAAAATATTCTTTTGGTACTCATGTTTACTAAACAATGCATTGAAATCTATAATAAGCTATAGTTTCAATTTAATTTCTTCTTGGTTGAGATTTGAATTGTTAACCTTTGTAATATTTATTGTTAAGTATTTACCAGGAATTATTATCTGGGGAGAAAACAGAAATATGAATTCTGCCCACTTAATCCAGTGCCCATAGAGCAAAATGGCCTCCATACAAATATCTTGTTCCTCGTCAAACTTTATCACCCCCTGATTAAACATATGCTGATAATTTTTACAGTACCAATATCATCTTTATTGTGACGATTGCAAAATGGTGTTTTAAAAATTCCACCACATTTGTCATTCCACTGTCCACCACTATAAGGGAAAGTGCTTCCTTCTTAAGTTGTTTATGCCTTTCCTTATTGACTTACGAATCTGTTATCAGTATTAACTCATGATTTTCCATTTTCTCCATCAATATGTATTTTGATGTTTAAGTAGCTTTCTTACTTTTACAGACATTAGTATCATTTGTATCACATGTTCATGATACTCTCTTATGTGCATCTTGAATTTTACGCTGTCTTCTCACTTTTTGCAAGGATGGCAAATTCAGACATTTTCCTTCTCTTTTTCGCTTTTTTTCCTTCTTTTTCTTTTTTTGAGGTGCTGGGGATGGAACCCAGGGCCTCATGCATGGTATGCAAGTGATCTACCACTGAACTATACCCTCAGCCTTTTATTTACTTTTTAAATTTAAATCGTTACCACATTTAAATGAGCTTTACCTTGTTTGGGTGTGGTATCTTTTTCTTGTTACTTCTGTTATTATCCATGAACCTACAGGATTATTTAGCTATTCCACCACAGAAGAAAAGATTACAAGTTCTGAATTGAAAACTGTGATGCATACTCATAAAATCAAGTACTATTGAAACTTCCACCCATTATATCTTTCTAAAGGTCACAGCCATCAGTAGGCTTAGGAGTATATTCTGATTATTTCCATGTAATGCATTTTCTTTCTCAGTCCATTTTTTATATTCAGGACTAAACGCACATTAAAAATATATCAGCTGGGTGTGGTGGTACACACCTGTAATCCCAGTACTTTGGAGGCTGAGATAGGAGGATCCTAAGTTTGAGGCCAGCTTCAGCAACTTAGTGAGACCCTGTTTTAAAATAAATATAAAAAAGGGCTGGAGGTGTAGTTTAGTGGTAGAGCATCCCTGGATTCAGTCCCCAGTAACACACACACACACACACACACACACACACACAAACACACATTTATGTTCAGGTTCGAGGCGTTCAGATGTGAGGTTTAGTAGAATACCCTCAACTAATGAGCAAGCACTTTGGTGCCTGGATAATTTTTTTTTTTTTTTTGAGATGGGATCTTGCTCTGTGGCCCAGGCTGGTTTCAAACTCATGTGCTTAAGTGATCTTCTGCCTCAGCCTGGGACTTTCTCTGGAGCAGTTTGAAACAGCTGTAGTAGTGCTAACTCTAGCATGTATTGCCACGTGAAGAGTGTACACACACACTCAGTATTTTGCTTCATTTCACTTGTCAGGAGTGATTGAGAAGTCTGGTTTGGCATGGATGATGACAGGATAGCAATATCTTGTAAAAAAAAAAAAAAGAAAAAGAAGCAAGCTTCTTTTTGCAGAGTTAAATTTTTTTTTCCTCAAGAGTTTAATTATCTGTTATATTCTCAAAAATCATCATAGAATATGTGATAGGAAGAACTTAAAACCTGCCTAAACCTGGTGAGGTTGAGTCACCATAGTCTGAGTAAATGAATGAATGCCCTTAATTTTTTTCTCATGTAAATAAAACTACAGACAACCCACTGAGAGAAGAGATAATGAAGTCCTAAAATAATCTTAGATTATTATTATTATTATTATTTTTTTTTGCGGTACTGGGGATTGAACGCAGGGGCGTTCTACCTCCGCGCTACACCCCCGGCCCTATTTTTTTATGCTTTATTTTTGAAACCGGGTCTCACGAAGTTGCAGAGGGCCTCACTAGGAAGAGAGAGACAGACAGAGAGAGAGAGAGAGAGATATCGATCGATCGATTGATCGATCGCGCGCATGCGCGCTGAGGCTGGCCGCGAACCCGGATCCTCCGGTCTCTGCCTCCCAAAGTACTGGGATTACAAGCGTGCGCCACCACGCCCGGCATCTTAGATTATTAATAGTTCATTCTGTACAGTTTCTTTCCACTTACCATCTGTATTAGTCAGCGTTCTCACTGCTATAATCTAAAGAATTGACCATATAACTTAGAGAAAGGAAGATTTATTTGCTCACAGTCTCGGGGATCTAAGAGCAAGGCGTGGCAGGAAGCAGAGAAAGGAAGAGTGCAAGGCCTCACTCTCACATCGTGGAGGTGGGAAGCAAGAGAACAAGCAAGGGGAGGAGGAACCATATATAATCCCCAAATACAGCCCCAGGGACCCACCCTCTCCAGCCACACCTTACTAGCCCAAACTACCATCCACATAAACCCATTCTAATGGATTTATCCACTGCTGAGATTACAAGTTTCATGACTTAACTATATCAAACCTGAATATTACGAATGAGCTCTTTAGGGGACATTCTATATCTAACTATAACACCATCTGTGATAATAAAAATAGATATTTAGTTTTTGTGTTCTATTCCTCACATGGAGCTTCTAAAACCCTTGGAATTTCCTCAGTGATGGGAGTGATAGGAGCATCTTTTGTTATTCATAATAAGGCCTCTTCAACCATTGCTAACTTTATGCCAATGAAGTGACTCTTGGTAGGCCCACAGATAGCTTCAAGATCCAAGATCCCGTTGGTTGCCAGAGGAACCAACTGTGTGATTAGAGAGTTGGAACTTTCATTCCCACTCCCAGGCCTCTGCCTCTAGGGAAAGAAGAGGCTGGTGATAATTGAACCTAAATAAATTTGGCCTATACCAGCCTCTGTACTTGCAGTACAAGTTTGACTAAAGTGGTGTCTGTGCATAGTGAACTGCAACCTAGCTTGATATGTGGATACACTGCAACTTAACAGTATACTCTTGTAATCAAGTAACATAGTCTCAGCCAATCATAGCAGCTTAACCTGTAGCCAATCCCAGGTTGCAAGCTGCCAAAACATGATTAGGCAGATGCCAACTTAGCCAATCAGGTTGTTTCTGTATGTCACAACCTTTTCTCTGTCTATAAATATAACTTGCACATGTGGGATAGGGAATTTTGCACCATCTTTGGTTTAGAATCCTGTCCAGTTCCAGAACCTTTTTCTTTTCTTTTCTTTTTTTTTTTTTTTGCGGTACCGGGGATTGAACCCAGGGGCGTTCTACCTCCGCGCTACACCCCCGGC
>PVJS01056437.1:0-12343 GCA_004027185.1 Glis glis | reverse complement strand
TAAGAAAAGTAAAATATTAAATGGTTTAAATCCTATTACACAATATTAAGACCAGGCTGGCTAAATGTTTGCTATGTATAACAAACTAGTATGTGTGTGTGTGTGTGTGTGTGTGTGTGTGTGTGTGTGTGTAAGAGAGAAAGAGAGAGAGAGACAGACAGACTAGGGATTAAATCAGAGTGTTCTACCTCTGAGAGCCTTATTTATTTATTTAGAAACAGGGTCTTGCTAAATTATCAGATGCTGGTCTTGAACCTGTGATCTTCCTGCCTTAGCCTCCCAAGAACTGGGATTACAGGTGTGTGCCATCACGCCTGACTCAAACTGATTTTTTGATCAAGGCATTAACAGATTACTTTGGGAACATTGAGTTGATGGATGTGATGTATAGTCTTGGTTCTCATGAATATTTTACTATCTTTCACATTTGTCTTCTTTTAAATGATGGATTTGTTTCTGTAATTTTCTATTGCATACTTCAAGATTCAGAGATGAATTGCATTTCTGCCATATTTCACAACACATATGTCATTGAAAAAGAAGTGACATATTTTCACTCTCATCCATATCAATGTACATGTGTTGTCAATGGAATTAACTACCTAAGTTCATCAAACTTATTAACTACAACTATAATAAGGATGAATTTAATGCCCAAATCTTTAGTCACATTAATCTTATTCACCTATGAAAAATATTATATCTTTTCTTTCTAAAGTTGAGATACTTATATAGAAAAAGCTATTATATTTAACTATGTAAAAAAAGTAAAACACTGTATTGTCATTCCTCCCATTGTGAAAGACCATCAGATCAATGAATCCTGATTTTTTTTGTCTTATATAAATGAAACATTAAAACTTTGAGTTGATTTGTTACATAAGGTACCTGGTAGTGTTTTAGACCATCGGATTATTTTATTTATTTATTTTGGTACTGAGGATTGAACCCAGAAGTGCTCTACCTCATAACTGCACCCCAAGTCCATTATTCTTTATTTTGAAACAGGGTCTTGCTAAGTTGATGAGAGTACTACTGTCTTGCTTGAACCTACGAGCCTACCCTCACAGCCTCCCAAGTACTGGGATTATAAGCATGCACCACCATGCCCGGCTATGTTATGTATCTTTAAAATAAGTTTAGCTTCCAGAAATGGAAAGCATAGATAAGTAAAATTTATATATCTCTTTAACCTTCCGTAGATATGAGTTTCTATATTTTCTGGTCTTATTTGGGTGGGTGACTTTTCTAATAAAATGAAACCCATAAGAAAGCATCTACATGTGAGATTCAGATAAAAATGCAAAGCACTGCCAAACAGCGAATAAGGGCATGTTTTGCAACTTCTTTCTGTAACATGGCATAATACAATCCACATACATAGTGCCTACACCTATTACATTCATTTAAAAATGAATCATTCAAAAACAATAATAAAAATTTGACTACTTACACTGTTGCTATTACATTTTCATTCCCTAATTTGATTAGTTATAAGCTATTAACCACAATTCAGTCTTTGCAAATATGTATTATGACTGTTCAAGTCTGAACAAATGTGTGAGCACTTCAAGTAAAATCTGTTGAAAACACTAAAATATTTATATTTGAAAATGAAAAGCAATAATTCCTTTCCAGATTTTCCCTTGTAATAATGTTTATCACTGTTTATTGGAACTGAGCTGAAAAATTGCAGCAAATACAAGATCATTTCAGTTGAAAAAAAAACCCTTAGAGATTATCAGAGTTGAAATGGAAAATAAATAATTGGTTAGTTATGGATTTAGAAGACAATATAGAAACACAAGGACATCTAGAAATGATTTTCTGAAATTATTCAACTTCATTGAATTGATTCTCCTTTTTTCTTAAGTTTCTCTTTGATTTAACACCCAATATTTATGGGCTTAAAATGCATACACACATATATACACACACTCAAAAGAGATTTAAGCCATTTTCTACCTTCATGTTTCTAGATATTTCTACAAATAATAAATTCTGTTTAATTATATATTGGTAATACTATTTGAAAATTCTATATTTGAACTTAAAAGCAATTATCAACATAAATGAAATACTTAAAGCATTTGAAATACATAATATTTCCTCAAGTGTTAGAAAGCTGGAATAGTTTAGCTTTGAAGAAAAATAACCATGATAAGAAGACTGCATAACTAGAGAGGGAGAAAGAAATGTACACAGAGCTGATGCCAGTGGATGAAAAGGCAGCTCTCAGTTAAGCCTTTGGTTCATTTGCCAAAGTCATAACAATGAGGCCGTAGGCACCCTGGGTTTCCTGTGAACTCACCTGGGGTCTAACTATGTACATAACTTAAGATGGCATAGGAACATGAATAGTGTAATAATAAGTTTTGCTTTTCTATAGAAAATTAGCAATACAGTAGCCAGTATGAATATTTTAGGACCCATACACTATTCTCTCATGCTGAGAGATAGTGGTTCATCGTTTTGAAGAGTCAAATGGCAGAGCTGATGAATTATCTCAATAGTTATATCAAAATCACTCTTCACTTGACTCAAAGCAATCTAAGACCTTATTGTATTATTAAATAATTTGATATAAACTTAAATATTTGACCTGCTTTTTCTTTTGTCTCCCTCAAATTGTATGATGTATGCATATGAAATCTTTAAAAAGTTGCTGGTTGAGTGAGAGACAGCATGAGTGAAAAGAATCACAAAATTAGAAGATTTTTAAAGATCCAAGACAATCAATTCACACATATTACCCTTATTTTTTTAGGTTTTAATGGTTAGAAAGTGGTAACAATTTCTGCATCTCCTTTTTAGACCTCTAGAAATATGATGAGACAACTATATTTTTACCTCTCCCATCAAGGAAATGAAATCTAAGAGATAATAAAAACAATTTATATTAATTTTATGAGTAAAATCCATTCAAGTGCATCTTCTTACTGTTTGAATATGGCCCTTCTCTCCACCCCAGTGCTTTCATCATTCCTGGCCTAGGACACTTATGGTTCATGATTGCTGGTTTGTACCCACTAGAGCCATATGATCTTTCTTTGCTTTTGTATTATTAGATTGACTACACAAAATTAGTGAATATAGAGAAGCAAAAGCTATTATATTAAATTTAAATAAACTCAATTTTCACCCCAAATTACAACTGAATACTTTAGTACATGTACACTCAGACCTTTCCCCCATTTTAATGTAATTATATATATACTTACAACTCCCTAAAACATAAAATTAAATTTTCTGTTCAGATCATTCACTACTTTTTTTAACCAAGAAATATATCATAAAAATTGTAATCTCTGAGTACAAACTTAAGTAATCATTTTAATAGATAATTAACAACTAAATGTCTGAATATATTATAAATTTTTAAACAATGTACTGCTGAGTCTGATTTTCATCAAATTGTTATGATTATTAAAAATATGAAGCGTGACCTCTTGTACTTCCATTTCAATGCTTTTTTCCAAAGGTTTTTATGTTAAATTTCTAAAATTGGGTTAATTAAAAAGAACTGTTTTGGGACTTCTAATGCATATTATATGGTCCTTTCCATGAAGGACATGCCATCTTGCATCCTCATCTGGTGCGCCATGTCAGTGATTTTCAACCTGGTAGCACATTAGCATTATATCATTTGCCAGACTCTGTAAAAGCATTGCGAATCCAACTTATGACCAGAAAATCTAAGGTAGTGGGATTAAAGAAGGGCCCAGAGTAAGGCTGGCAGCAGAAATCAATCGAGGAGGGTAGGCAGGGCATTCAAGGCAAGAGGAGGAGGAAATGGAAAACCCTAACGCCAGAGCTTCCTCAGAATGTACAAGGAAGAGCTAGGAGCTCACTGTGCTGGGAGGAAAGAATGAGGGGGATTGGCTGTGGTCAGAGAGGAAAGGGAAGACCAATTCAAGTACAGCCTGCATGCTGGCTCTTTCTTCTCTTAAGTCATACCACGATTTATGGAAAAAGAAGTAATGTGAGATGACTTAAATTGTAAGAGACAGGAGTGAAAACAGAGGGACAAATTCAAAGACCACTTTAATAATCTGAGACATACTCATGGCTTGGGTTGGAGTGTCAGTAAATGGAGGTGATAAGAAGTGAACACTGGTGAGGACCATGGTTGTGTTGTTGCTGTTGTTTTGTTTGTTTTATTTCATTTTCAATGAAAGAAGGGGAAAGATTTAATGCATATGGTTTTAGTTAGAAGGAGAGATATTTTATCCATGTTGAAAGGAGAGAAGGGGAGAAGATGTTAAGTGATTGTGGAAATTTATAGATGTTTTCTTCTTACAAAGTTTTTCAGTAAAATCATAACATAGTCACAAACTATAAGTGAAGAAAACAAAGAGGGAAATGTAGTGCGAATGTCATGCCATTATACAGGTTGTGTACTTGGTGTTAATATCCATAAAATTAAAATGCAAACAGTCAGCATGGCCATGTGTTATTCTCTAGCCATATTTAGCCGCATGTGTGTAGGATAGAAGACAGAGTCTAATTTAACCAAGGAGAGGTTTTACCAAGTGAGTGCAAAACATAGGAGTGGCAAGAGAGTTAGGGGTATATGCAAGGGAGTGATTTTATTGACAGAATGTGGACTCAACGCTGGGATAGGGGAAATTATATGAGTATGGTGAAATATGCTAAGTGATAGATCTGATAGATCGATAGATTTTAGTCCCTAGTGATCATGAAGGAATTGGAATTGCAATACTAAAGAGAGTGAGCTGAAGATAGGAATTAATCATTAGAGAATGTCATGCATCAAGTTGAGACTATGAAGAAGTTAAGTTTGTTTATAATGACATGATTTGGAGCATGAGCATGGAAGTTCAAAGCTGATGTAGGCAGAGACCAAATCACAGGTAGGGTACCTGAGAGAACTGGAGTCATGGATAATAGAATAATAGAAGGGTCATTTATGTAGGTAATTAAATTACTATATATATGTTGTTTTGGAGGAAATGACAGTAAAAAGGAACCTAAATGTTCAAAGAACAGGAGTCACCTACATGTAGAAGGATCACAATTATTCAATTACCTGTGATTCAAAGATAAATGGTTTTAGGAAGGCAAGTAGGGAAATGGTCTGGAAAAACAATACAGAGTAAGGATGACATCATAAAATGGTTATGGGAGTGAGTGTAAGGGAGAAAGGAATTATCACTGGGCACCCTGCCGGGCAAGTCAGGCATCTTTTGTGAAGATGGATATCCCTATGGGGATTGGCCACCTCTACACTAATGACCTTGTTGAGGGTAATTTTCTTCTGCTAGCATGGCTAAAGAAATGGGTTGGGTGGTGTTGTATACGGTGATATGGTAGAATTTCAATAATCAGGATAGTTTTAATGCACCTCCTTCAAACGGGCTCTATAAAGAAGTCTGAACCACCTAGTTGTTATCTAAAATTGAACATGTGGAGAGTTATACCAACAGTTTCTACTTAACAATGACTTTCTCACGTGTTGTGCCAAGATTATAGTATAACTCAATTAGAAGCTTAGCTATCGTCAGCAAGTTTGTGTGTCGGAAATCGGATATTTTAAATCATGAATTTTCTCATTTAGCTATGGAAAGGTCCTAGAGATAAGAAAGCTTGCATTGCTGCCATATTTCTCTCAAGCTGTCTTTAGAGATAGGATGTGACTCTCCTGGGGGAGCTTCAGACTGTAGCTCTGCTAATTGCCAGGAAAAACAATATTATATATGAATTATCAATCTTCACAAAAGGTATAGATAAGATAAAGGAGACCTGAGGTCATAAGAGAGTCTGTTTTCAAAGTATGTAAGTTTTATACATTTTAAAATGCCTTTGTTGTAAGGTAATCTTTTTATACTCAAAATAAGTGACCCTAACAATCTTTTCTTACAGTAATTTTTAGGTAGTGAGATAATAAAGGTGCAATACTCTATTTTTGAAGATTAACATAGAGCTAAAATAAAAAGAATCTATCTCATTGAAAAATGAGTTGATGTGGTCTGGGAGTATAGTTCAGTGGTAGGGGAAGTGCTGAGCATAGGTAAGGCCCTAACTGCTATCACCAGCAACACATACACACACACACACACACACACACACACACACACACACACACACACAGAGTTGATGAAACTCCTCAGTTATATTGCCTATGAGATTTTTCAATTCATTTTCCTCAGGGGAGGGCTTTAGAATTTTCATCATGTTAGTGACCTTAATATGTTTGTACAAAAAAGATTTGCATTTTATAATCAATAAGAATGCTAATTTTTTTCTGAAGGTGTGGAATTGAAATTTCTAAAGCTACTTCAAAGCTTCCTTTAAAACTTTATCTTTACATTCTGATAAGTAACTATATTTTTAAGTATTATCTCCTATATTTAAAAAATTGCAATATGTCTATCTCTAGTGTAGGGAATCTAGTGTAGAGAATGAGCACTTCAAATAAAAGCAACTTCTCATCAAAAGTAGCAATCTAGTGCCATGCAGGTCCACCCCTCCCCCTTTATTTAGAGGAAAAAATAAAGAGGAGTAAATGCATAGGCTCTCGAGCAATTTAGACTCTGGGATATTCAATTACTTGGTGGCAGCTGATCATTAGATTAGATACATCCCAGCACATCACAGAGGGTGAAAAGGTTCCTCCAGAGACAAAGGTGCTTTAGAGCAATTTCACTTCTAATTACATTTCCTGTAAGATTTTGTTTGTGTCTGATTTGAAATAGGATGTAATCTTCTAGAGAGAGAAAGAAATCAGAAGATTAACATCACTTTATTATCTAGTATGAAATGAACCTGGGCTCAGACTGATCTGATGAAAACTATTTATAGAAAATTTTCTCTATGTTATTTAAAAGGGAGTTTGCTGCTGGATGGATAATATGAGCAGATGTATTAATTTAGCATACGGTGGCAGGATAATATCATTACACCAGCATATACTGTCTGTAATAAAAATAATTTATTTGCTGTTGTATACCTAAAGAGCATGCTAGTGTTCATTTTTTGAATCATGTCTTCACAAGTTCTTTCTAATAAATATATGTAAACACATGCAACATATGGGTTAAGTTCAATTAAACTATGATTCACAAATATATTTCTATCATTTGCTTCATATGCAACACTGGAAAGTAGTAAGCTTGAAAAAAAAAGGCATTTTACACATATATGAAACATAGTTCAGGTTCTTTCTTTGTCCAGGGTTAGTACTCAACATCATAAATTTTAAAAATAAGTGTATTCTGACCATTTTTATACCCATTAATTATTAGTTTATTGATAAAGTATTTGGAAACAAGAATTATTTTCTGTATATAGTATGTTTATACTTTTAAATAGAAAAGGATTCATTACTCTAAAATCTTTTCAAAAACTAGAACAGTAGAGAAGTGCAAATTATGGTACTCAATCCAATGCAGCATAATATTTGTTTCCTTTTGTTCTTTTAACCTGTAGTTGTTGGAAAAGTTTTCCTTTGGCCTTCATAGAAATCTCAGTCTTTGACTAGCCTCATCATTTAAAAACTCTCTTTTAGAAAATAAATTGTTCTCTGGTCAAATTAAATTTTTAACAAAATATCAATTAAGAAATTATAATGACTCATCCTCCACACTAATCAAAATGTTTTCAATAATCAGTTTTATGGTGCATTAAAATGAATCTAAGATGTCAGTTGCTTGCATAGCAAATATTTATTTCTTGCTCTCAGGTCTGTGGACACCTTTAGTTCTACTCAGTTCTCTGGATCCCACCTGTTCTAAGTGAAATACCAGGCTTTAATTCAGTTGACATCTTTCTTTCCTGTCTTCATCATTCCTCAACCAGATACTGTCTAGTGCACTATCCTTTCGAGATAAATAACAGAAGTGCAAAAGACCAAAACAAACTCTGCAAGCACATGATTTAATGCCTCTGCTCTCATCGTATTCACTCACATTACTTTGGCCATAGAAGCCCATGTGGCTAAGCTTAGTGTTAAGGAGGTGAGGAATTCCAATCCTCCCACCGTGAGAATAAGGATAAAATGAGAAACGAAGGAAAGAAAAAATTATTGGAGAACTGTACAGTCTATTACAGTATCAAACCTAATTTAAAAGCAAACCTCCCCTTCTCTAGCCTAGGCATATAGTAAGCTTGAAGTTTGCAAGAGATGGTAGGTGTGGTCGTTCTCTTCTTGTCTCCTCTGCCACCAACTTCATAACCACAATAACTTATTTGGAGAAGGACAGCAGAAATGTGATAGTAATGAGAACAGTGAAAGAAAGAGTTCTGTTAAATTTCTTATATGAATTGCTGCTGTCATGATGAGACTTTCAATGAGTGTGCCTTGCCTTAGAACTTTACTATGATCTGTTCTTGGTACTGAACATATTTTCCTCATTGTACTCTCCAATTGAAACTTTCAAGATAGAGGAAATCCTTTTTAATCCCCCATTTTTGTCATTGTAAAATACACATAAAATTCACCATCTTAACCAGTTTGAATTGTAAAGTTCAGTGGCATAAATACATTTATAATGTTCATGCAACCATTAAAACTATATCTTCATAATTCATTTCATTCTATAAAACTCAAACTCAACACCCATTAGACAATAATTTTTCTTTCCCCTCTCCTCACAGCACTCAAAACTACCACTCTAATTTCCATCTCTATGATTTTTGACTACTCATATATGTGGAATTGTGTAGTATTTTTCTTTTGGTGAAGGGATTATTTCACTTAACATAAGGGACCCATATCTATGGTAGTGTACATCAGAATTCCCTTCCTTTAGAAGACTGAATAATATTACATAGTATGTAATATCACACTTCATCAATCCATGTATCCATCCATGGACAATTGGGTTGCTTCCACATTTCAGCTCTTAGGAATAGCTGCTGTGAACATTTGTGTGCAAACATTTCTTCAAGACCCTGCCTTTGATTTTTGGCATATACCTAGAAGTGAAATTACAGAATCATATGATAGTTCCATTGTTAGTGTTTTGAGGAATCTCAACTATGATTTCCAAAGCAACTGCATCACTTTTCATTCTTACCAATAATGCACAAGAGTTCTACTCTCTCCATCAACACTTCTCATCTTCTCTTTATTTTTTCTTTATATAGTAGCCATTCTAATGGATATAATGTGGTATCTTATATTTTATTTGCATTTCTTTAATAATTGGTGATTTTGAGCATCTTCTTTTTTTTTTTTTTTGCAGTACTAGGGATTGAACCCAGGGGCATTCTACCTCCGAGCTTCACCCCCAGCCCTAGTTTTTATTCTTTATTTTGAAACCGGGTCTCACGAAGAAGTTGTGGAGGGCCTCACTAAGTAGCTGAGGCTGGCTGTGAACCCAGATCCTCTGGTCTTAGCCTCCCAAGTACTGGGATTACAAGTGTGTGTCATGTGCTTATGAGCCATTAGTATATCTCCTTTAGAGAAATATCTCTTCAAGTACTTTGTTAATTTTTAAATTGACCTTTTGTTGTTTTGTTTTGTTTTAGGAGTTATGAATATTAAGGATATCATAGTATGAGCTGGGCACAGTGGTGCACACCCATAATTACAACACTTGGGAGGCTGAGGCAGGAGGATCACAGTTTCAGAACCAGTGAGCAGAAACTTAGATATTGTTTCAAAATAAAAATTAAATAAGGTTGGGGGGGTGTATCTCAGAGGTAGAATGTGCCCAGGTTCAATCCTTAGTACAACACACTCAAAAAAGAATATAATATTATGGCTATTAAGCCTTTATCAGATATATGATTTGTAAATATTTTCTCCCATTTGCTTTTTACTCTCTTGATATTGCCTTTCAATGCATATTTAAGAAATTTCATGAAGACCAGTGGTCCAATTTGTTTATTTTTTTCTTTTGCTACTTGTGACTTGGGTGTCAGATCCATGAAATCACCACCAAATATGATGTTATGAAGCGTTTTCTTCTATGGCTTTTATAGTCTTGGTTCTTACATTTTGTTTTTCAATACACTTAGAATTAGTTTTCTGTGTGGTACTAGGAAAAGGTCCAATTTCGCATTTTAGCATGGGCATATCCAGTTTTCTCGGTGCCATTTGTTGGAAATCCTGTCCTTTCCCCCATTGAATGGTCTTGGCACAGTGGTCTTGGCACAATTAGGAAAAATATTTTGATCATATATACATATATATATATATATATATATATATATATATGGGTTTCTTTCTGGGATATATAGTCTATTGCTATTTTTTATATGCTGCTAATGTTTTTCTTCATTTCCTGGATATTTCTCTTCTTTTGTGTGTTGTAGAATTTTTGTAGTGAAATGTTTAAACTATCTCAGTTCTTTTTGTGTATGTTCTATAGCTACTTTCTTTGTGGTTGCAATTGAGAATTACATTTAAAATTCTAACACTTTAATTTTTTTTATTTAGGTTTCTTCCTCAAACCTGTTTTCCCCCTCCCTGCCTCCTTTCCCCAATCTCCTTCCACTATTTTACTGGTTTCTCTCCTCATTTGGCTGAAGTCACTTTTATCTAATGCTTTAATTTAAATTTATAACTGCTTAACCTAAATAATATACAAAAAAATCTGTTTTCTCACAGCTCTATTCCCAATCCTTTTGACTATTGATAAAACCAAATTACATTTTTATATTGTGTGTTCCCCAAACATGAACTTACACTTTTTTAAAAAGCACTATTCTCTTAAATTTTATAGAAAATTAATTATGAAGTTATAAAACAATGTTACAATAATAATAGCATATATATATACATATATATATGCATATATACATATTGGAAATTGAATCCAGAGGTGTTCTATCTCTGACATATATCCCCAGCCCTTTTTACTTTTTATTTTGAAACAAGTTGTCACTAAGTTGCTGAGGGTCTCACTAAGTTGCCCCGTCTGGCCTTGAACCTGCAATCCTCTTGTCTCAGCCTCCCAACTGCTGGGATTACACGCATGCACTACATGCGCAGTTTAGATTAATAATTTTTAATGTGTTGGTTTCTTAAATCATGTAGAAAACAAAGATATAAACCACTGTTATAATAATACTAGCTTTTATTATTGACCATGTCTTTACATTTATTGAGATACTTATTTTTCATATGGCTTCTCATCAGTAACTATTGCACTTTCATTTCACCTTGCATGACTCTCTTGAACATTCCTTGCAGGGCTGGTCTTATGGTGACAGACTTCAGGTTTCATTTATCAGGGAATATCTTTTTTTCTCCCTCTTTTGACAGAATTTTTCTGGATACAGTATTCTTGGTTGACAGGTTTGTGTGTTTTCCTTTTAGCACTTTGGCTCACTCGTTTCTGGGCTCCAAAGTTTCAGCTGAGAAATACGAAAATTTTTCAATAATCTTACTGATGATGATTTTATGTCATGTATCGTTTCTGTCTTGCTGCTTCAAAGATTCTTTTTTTTTGCCTTTTGACTCTAGAAAGTTTTAGTATAATGTATCTTGTCTGTGTCTCTCGGAGTTGATCATAGTTGAAGTTCATTGAGCTTCTTG
Organism: Glis glis; assembly: GCA_004027185.1. Lineage (NCBI taxonomy): Eukaryota > Metazoa > Chordata > Mammalia > Rodentia > Gliridae > Glis > Glis glis. The sequence continues at coordinate 837 of PVJS01056437.1, read as the reverse complement.
GATGTTTTCATTAAAGTCCTTCCTCAACTTTGGAACATTTTCAGCATATTTTGTCTGTTCGTTTCCCTTTCTCTGACTGTTCTTTCTCCCTGTCCTACTTTGAGACTCTCATGGTGGACATATTGGTTCACTTGGTGGTGACCCACTGGTCTCTCAAGCTCTGCTCACTTTTCTTCAATTTTTTTCTTCCTATTCCTCAGCCTCTATAATTTCCATTTCCTATCTTTTATCTAAGTGATTATTTCCTCTATCTCCTCAAATTTGACTTTGAATCACTCTAGTAAAGTTTTCATTTTCAGTCATTGTAGTTTTCACTTCAAAAATGTTTTTAAAAATTCATTGTAGGTTTTCTCTTTGTGGATATTCTTGTTTTGTGCATAGATCATTTTTTGTCTTTCTCCACATCCTTCATTAGTTCTTGAACATCTGTGACAAGATGTTCAAGATGTTTAAAAATTCTTGAACATCTGTGACAAGATGTTCAAGATGTTTAAAAAAATTTTTGTCTATTATATATGCCATTAGGTCTTTTTCAAAACTGGTTTTTATTTATTTATTTATTTTCTTTTAAATGGGTAATATTTTCTTCTTGTATGCCTTAATATGTTTTATTGAAATTTGGATATTTGAATCTAATATTGTGGAGACTATGGAAATCATATTTCCTCCCCACAAGGTTTGCTGAGGTTTTTTAATATATTATTATTATAAGTTGCCTCTGTACCACAAATTAGCCTTGTCTGTAAATTTAGGATTTTCTTTGGCCTTTTCTGAACATGCAACTTTCCTGGCATAGATATTCAGTTTCTTTTTTTTTTTTTTTTTTTTTTTTTGTTT
>PVJS01056436.1:0-12342 GCA_004027185.1 Glis glis | reverse complement strand
AGGCTGAGACAGGAGGATCCGGGTTCAAGGCCAGCCTCAGCTACTTCGTGAGGCCCTCCGCAACTTAGTGAAACCCTGTTTCAAAATAAAGAATAAAAAATAGGGCTGGGGGGTGTAGCTCGGAGGTAGAATGCCCCTGGGTTCAATCCCCAGTACCGCACACACACACACAAAATCTGGGGGTGTAGCTCAGAGGTAGAGCACCCCTCAGTTCAATCCCTAGTATCACCAAAAAAAGGGGGGGAGTTGGGTTTTTGATCAACTGGTGGAAGAGTGGATGTGGGGGGATAGATCCTGAGAGGGGTACAAAGAAGGGTAAATTGTGATATAGTGTAACAAGAATAATTAAAGGATCCCACAGAACAGAGGTGCATATCAAAGTCAAGGTGGGTCACAATTACTCTAGGAAATAAATCCCCCAAGTCATCTTTATTTTTTGTTTTTGGTTTTTTTGGGGGGGTACTAGGGATTGAACCCAGAGGCATTCTACCTCCAAGCTATACCCCCAGCATGATTTTTTTTTTTTTCTTATTTGGAAACAGGGTCTCGTTAGGTGGCTGAGAGCCTTGTTAACTTGCCAAGGCTGGCTTTTATTTTTTTTTGTGGGACCAGGGATTGAACCCAGGGGCATTCTACCTCCCAGCTCCACCCCCAGCTCTATTTTTTATTCTTTATTTTGAAACAGGGTCTCACTAAGTTGTGGAGGCCTTACTAAGTAGTTGAGGCTGGCCGCGAACCTGGATCCTTCGGTCTCAGCCTCCCAAGTACTAGGATTACAAGTGTGGGCCACCACGCCAGGCTAAATACTAGGTATTTTTAATTTTTGTAAAAGGATCTCACTAAGTTGCTGAGGCAGACCAGGAATCTGTGATCCTCCTGTTTTAGCCTCCCAAGTACCAGGATTACAGGCATGTGCCACCATGCACGGCTTAAATCACTTTCTTTTTTTTTTTTCTCAGTACTGGGGATTGAACCCTGGGGCATTGTACCTCCAGGCCACACCCCCAGCCCTATTTTTTATTCTTTATTTTGAAACAGGGTCTCACTAAGTTGGGGAGGGCCTCACTAAGTTGCTGAGGCTGGCTGCGAACCTGTGATCCTCCTGTCCCAGCCTCCCAAGTACTGGATTACAAGCGTGGGCTGTCCCAGCTTCCCCAGTACTGGGATTACAAGCGTGTGCCACCATGCCCGGCTTAAATCAGCTTCTTAATCTTTGTAATCCAAGTCTCTTCAAGGCAGGTACAGATTAACCTTATAGACCATTGTTGAATTATCTTGTATTTAGCAATCTCATTACATCTCCTCTACCCAGGAAACATAAAAATTTAAAAATCTTTGAGCTGGGTCTGGTGGCGCACACCTGTAATCCAGTACTTGGGAGGCTGAGACAGTAGGATTGCAGGTTTGAGGACAGCCCCAGCAAGTAGTGAGACTCTCATCAACCTAGTGAGACCCTGTTTCAAAAAAATAAATAAATAAATAAAATAGGGCTGAGGGTGTAGCTCAGAGGTAGAATCAATCAATCAATCAATCAATATCTTTTAAGACCAGGAGTCACAGCAATTGAAATGACGTGGTAGCATTCACATGCTGGACCTTCATTCTCACCCTATAAACTTGCCAGGCACCTCCCCTGCCAAGATTTCGTGCGACTCTCACAGGCCCCTAGCTCTGACATTTCCAACTGAAATTCTGGCAAAACTGGCTAATTTCAACGCCACCTTCAGCTTCCCACCTCCCACGTGCCTGGGAACCTGCCTTGCTTTGCCTTTGCTTGGAATTTGCATTTTTCCTTCAAAACCCCTTCATATGGGCAGGTTTGTGGGGCTGGAGGGAGGAATTTGGGAGAAGAGTGCTCCCTTGGGAGCCCACAGCCTCAGGCCAGTTACTGGAGCAGCCATAGACAGTCTGCCCCTCCAGGAACACCTACACAGGAATCCGCTTCTTCCTTTGGGCTGTACTTATTGAGTCTTTCCTGTGGATTTGAAGTTGAACGAGATAAGGGTAGCTGCTGGTTGTGCAGCCTACTACATTCCTTTGGGGAAGACAGATGCTCTTTGGAAGAGACATTTAAAATTTTTGAACTCTTGTATTGAGGGAACACCTGACTGCTGGGAATAGAGGATGGATAAACAGGCAGGCCCCTGCCTCCCTCAGATTTATGGGAAACTCAGATTTATGGGACAGAGGAGTGGATGGTGAGCCGGGATTGTAGGCACATGCCTGTAATTCTAGTACCTGGGAGGCTGAGACAGGAGGATTGCAGGTTTGAGGCCAGCCTCAGCAACTTAGGGAGATCCTGTTTCAAAATAAAGAAATAAAGCCGGGCGTGGTGGCGCACGCTTGTAATCCCAGTACTTTGGGAGGCGGAGACCGGAGGATCCGGGTTCACAGCCAGCCTCAGCTTGCTCGCTCTCTCTCCCTCTCTCACCCTCTCTCTCTCTCTCTCTACTTAGTGAGGCCCTCTGCAACTTCGTGAGACCCTGTTTCAAAAAAAATAAAGTATAAGAAATAGGGCCGGGGGTGTAGCGCGGAGGTAGAACGCCCCTGGGTTCAATCCCCGGTACCGCAGAAAAAAATAAAATAAAAATAAAAATAAAGAAATAAAAAAGGTAGCTGGGCATGGTGGCGCACGCTTGTAATCCCAGTACTTGGGAGGCTGAGACAGGAGGATCACAGGTTCGCGGCCAGCCTCAGCTACTTAGTGAGGCCCTCCGCAACTTAGTGAGACCCTGTTTCAAAATAAAGAATAAAAAATAGGGCAGGGGGTAGAATGCCCCTGGGTTCCATCCCTGGTACCACAAAAAAAAAAAGGAAAGAAAAGAAATAAAAATAAATAAATAAAAAAGGCTGGGGGTATAGCTTGGAGGTAGAGTGCCCTAGGTTCAATCCCCCCCCCCACAAAAGTACATGGTGCCCTGAGAACCTTCTGTGGGACAAGGTCACTTTAATTTAGGACAGAAGGAATTGATTGGCCAAAGCAGAGATCTTCCTACCTCTTTTCCCCAAATCCCCATTTGTACTTGGCATAAATGATACACAAAACAAACATACTCACAAAACCCCTCAGATTTGATAGAAACCCCCCAAAACCCCTCAGATTTGACAGAAAAGCAGACATAACACATTCACTCCGTGCTTTTAGTCAGTTACTTGCTAACAGCTACACACTACAATCCTCGTGAAGGGGAAATAAAGGTATAGGACGATCTCAGCCAGGGGCCCACGCCGAGGCTGCTGGTGGCAGCAGGACCAGGACGTGGCTTGCAGCCGCTGGGAAAGGTCCTGAGGCCCAGGCACTTCCCCGTGGGAGGTGGGGCTGGACTGGAAGGCCAGTGGGCGGGTCTGTATCCACCTAGGCCTAAAGACAGGCAGTTATCTGATCCAGGTGTAGTTGTTTTATTCTTTTTTTTTTTTTTTTGGCCGATACTGGGGCTTGAACCCAGGGGCATTCTACCTCCGAGCTACACGCCCAGACCTATTACTCTTTATTTTGAAACAGGGTCTCACTAAGTTGCGGAGGCCTCACTAAGTAGCTGAGGCTGGCCGCGAACCAGCGATCCTCCAGTCTCAGCCTCCTAAATATTGGACTACAGGCATGTGCCATCACACGCAGGCAGTGATTATTTTTTATTTTTTATTTTGTGGTACTGGGGATTGAACGCTGAGGGCTTCGACCTCTCAGCTACACCCCCAGCCCCATTTATTTATTTATTTATTTAGTGGTACTGGGGAATGAACCCAGGGGCATTCTACCTCCGAGCTACACCCCCAGTCCTATTTTATTTTTATTTGGAAACAGGGTCTCACTAGGTTGATGAGTTTCACTACTTGCTGAGGCTGTCTGTCCTCAAACCTGCCATCCTCCTATCTCAGTTTCCCAAGTACTGGGATTACAGACATATGCCACCACGCCCACCTTATTTATTTATTATTTATTTTTGTGGTCCTAGGATTGAACCCAGGGGCAATCTACCTCCAAGCTACATCCCCAGCCCCTTTTTATTTATTTTTTGTTTTGAAATGGGGTCTTGTTAGGTTGCTGAGAGTCTTGTTACATTGTTGAGGTTGGTCTGGAACCTGAGATATTCCCGTCTCAGCTTCCCAAGTACTGGGTAGTGGTTGCATTTTTTTTTTCTTGTTTGAGGTACTGGGGATTGAACTCAGGGGCATTCTACCTCTGAGCTACACCCCCAGCCCTATTTTTTATTCTTTATTTTGAAACAGGGTCTCACTAAGTTGTGGAGGCCTCACTAAGTAGCTGAGGCTGGCCGCGAACCCAGATCCTCCTGTCTCAGCCTCCCAAGTACTGGGATTACAAGTGTGCGCCACCACTCCCGGCTTAGTGGTTGCATTTTAAGCAAGGGATGGTTCCTGCAGATTTCTTGTGATTCCGGAGACGTCATTCAGGCTGGAGATGTAGCTCAGTGGTAGAGCAAGTGGGAGGCCCTGCGTTTGATCTGCTGGTTTTTGTTTTGTTTTGTTTTTTTGGGGTACTGGGAATGAGCCCAAGGACATTCTACCTCCGAGCTACACCCCCAGCCCTATTTTTTATTCTTTATTTTGAAACAGGGTCTTGCTAAGTTGCACAGGGCCTAAGTAGCTGAGGCTGGCCGCGAACCTGGATCTTCCGGTCTCAGCCTTCCAAATACTGGGATTACAAATGTGCGCCACCACACCCGGTTGATCTGCTGTTGAAAGTGGCCCCTGTCTGTTTTCCAGCTAACATAGATGAGAAAATATTGTAAACATAGTTTTCTTCCTCCAGTGTGGGGCAATGAACCCCAGGGCAAGGCGTGGGCGCTGCACCCGTCTTATCACTGAGCTACATCCCCATCCCCTGTAAACATGTCCTGCAATTAGGCAATTCTCAATGCATGCTTTCAATAGGGGATGCTATAAAGTGAGTCTATAACTAATATTATTAAATATTTTTTGGAGCCAAGATTGCCCGGTTCAAATTTGGGATCCTCTTTTTTTTAAATTTTTTGGTCAATTCTAGTTTTATCGAATTTCTTATTGGGACAAACACATATCAAATTTTTTGTGTGTGTGTGTGTGTGTGTGTGTGTGTGTGGTACTAGGGATTGAACCCAGGGACATTCTACCTCTGAGCTCCACCCCCAGCCTGATTTTTTTTTTTTTTTTTTTTTGCGGTACCGGGGATTGAACGCAGGGGCGTTCTACCCCTGCGCTACGCCCCCAGCCCTATTTTTTATACTTTATTTTGAAACCGGGTCTCACGAAGTTGCGGAGGGCCTCACTAAGTAGAGAGAGAGAGAGAGAGAGAGAGAGAGAGAGCTGAGGCTGGCCGCGAACTGGGATCCTCCGGTCTCCGCCTCCCAAAGTACTGGGATTACAAGCGTGCGCCACCACGCCCGGCTCTGATTTTTTTATTCTTTATGTTGAAACAGGGTCTCACTAAGTTGCGGAGGGCCTCACAAGTTGTTGAAGCAGGCTGCGAACCTGTGATCCTCCTGTCTCTGCCTCCCAAGTACTGGGATTACAACTGTGCCCTACCATGCCTGGCTCAACTATCAATTTTTTTAAAAATGATACTTAATTTAAACTATTTATGTATTTATTTATTGTGGCACTGGGGATTGAACCCAGGACATTCTACCTCTGAGCTACACCCCTAGGCCCATTTTATTTTTATTTGGAAACAGGGTCTTGCTAGGTTGACGAGAATCTCACTATTTGCTGAGGCTGCCCTCGAACCTGTGATCTTCCTGTCTTAGCCTCCCAAATACTGGGATTACAGTCTTGGGCCATCATGCCCTGCTTATTTGTTTATTTTTTGTGGTACTAGAAATGGAAGCCAGGGGCATTCTACCTCTGAGGTACATGCCCAGCTCTATTTTATTTTTTACTTGGAAACAGGGTTACACTGAGTTGTGGAGGGCCTCACTAAGTTGCTGAGGCTGGTCTCGAACCTGATATCCTCCTGTCTCAGCCTCCTAAGTACTGGGATCACAAGCGAGCACCGCCACGCCTAGCTTACTTATTTTAATACACTTTTATTGGTGCATTGTAATTATACATCATAATGAGATTCAGAGTGATAGGAACATACATGCTCTGGACTCCTCTCATTGGGTGTGTGACCTTGAGCTAGTTCCGTAACCTCATGGTTGTGCCCCAGTTACCTCATCCATAAAATGGGATCATAACAGGACCTGAAGCCGGGCATTGTGGCGCATGCTTGTAATCCCAGTACTTGGGAGGCTGAGACAGGAGGATCTGGGTTCACGGCCAGCCTCAGCTACTTAGTGAGGCCCTCCGCAACTTAGTGAGACCCAGTTTCAAAATAAAGATTAAAAAATAGGGCTGGGGCGGGGGTGTAGCCCGGAGGTAGAATGTCCCTGGGTTCAATCCTCAGTACTGCCAAAAAAAAAAAAAAAGTGTGCAACACCAAACCTGTCTTTTTGAGGCCAGGCGTGGTGGTACACGCTTGTAATCCCAGTACTTTGGGAGGCGGAGACTGGAGGATCCGGGTTCGCGGCCAGCCTCAGCTCTCTCTCTCTTTCTCTCTTTCTCCCTCTCTACCTAGTGAGGCCCTCCGCAACTTCGTGAGACCCGGTTTCAAAATAAAGTATAAAAAAATAGGGCCGGGGGTGTAGCGCGGAGGTAGAACGCCCCTGGGTTCAATCCCCGGTACTGCAAAAAAAAAAGAAAACCTGTCTTTTTTAAAATTTTAAAACAGGTTCTCTCTAGGTTGCTGAGAGCCTTGCTAAGTTGCTGAGGCTGGCTGTGAACCTGTAATCCTCCTGTCTCAGCCTCCCAAGTACTGGGATTATAGGCATGTGCTATAAAACCTGGATTTTTTTGTGTGTGTGGTATTGGGGATGAAACCCAGGGGCATTCTACCTCTCAGGTACACCCCAGTCCTATTTTATTTTTTCTATTTTGAAACAGTGTCTCAGTAAGTTCTGGAGGGCCTATGTTGCTGAGGATCACAGTGAACCTGTGATCCTCCTGTCTCAGCCTCCCAAGTACTGGGATTACAAGAGTGGGCCACCACGCCCGGCTCCCTGCCTTGCTTTAAGCTCAAAGTTTTAGAGAAGCCTGTATGGGAACTAGGTCAAGTGACTCTGAATCTTCAAAGCCTTTACCCCGGCCTTAGTTGCATGACCTTGGCCGAGTCCTTTCTCTCCTCTGAACCCAGATCCTCATTGCTAACCTTGTGGTGTGGGATTTGGTCATATTTATTTATTTATTTATTTATTTATTTATTTATTTATTTATTTTTGTGGCACGAGGGATTGAACCCAGGGACATTCTACCTCCGAGCTACACCACATCCCTGTATTTTTAAAATTTTTCTTTTTTATTTTTATTTATTTATTTATTTTGCGGTACTGGGGATTGAACCCAGGGGCATTATACCTCCGAGCTAAACCCCCAGTCCTATTTTTTATTCTTTATTTTGAAACAGGGTTTCACTAAGTTGTGGAGGGTCCTCACTAAGTAGCTCAGGCTGGCTGTAAACCTGCGATCCTCCTGTCTCAGCCTGCCAGGTACTGGGATTACAAGTGTGCACCGCCACGGCTGGCTGGGTTTTGGTCATCTTTCTTGGCATGGAGTATTTAAGCACTTGGTATTTCTTGGAGGAAAGTAAAAAGACCTGTTAAGCCAGGTGTGTGGCACATGCTTGTAATTCCAGTACTTGGGAGGCTGAAGCAGGAGGATCGCAGGTTGACGGCCAGCCTCAGCTACCTAGTGAGGCCCTCCTCAACTTAGTGAGACCCTATTTCAAAATAAAGAATAGAGCCGGGCGTGGTGGCGCACGCTTGTAATCCCAGTACTTTGGGAGGCGGAGACCGGAGGATCTGGGTTCCCGGCCGGCCTCAGCTCTCTCTCTACCTAGTGAGGCCCTCTGCAACTTCGTGAGACCCGGTTTCAAAATAAAGTATAAAAAAATAGGGCCGGGGGTGTAGCGCGGAGGTAGAACGCCCCTGGGTTCAATCCCCGGTACCACAAAAAAAAAATAAATAAAAAAAAATAAAATAAAATAAAGAATAAAAAATAGGGCTGGGGGTGTAGCTCGGAGGTAGAATGTCCCTGGGTTCAATCCCCAGTACCGAAAAATAAATAAATAAATTAATTAACTCATTAAATAGGACTGGGGGTGTAGCTCGGAGGTAGAATGCCCCTGGGTTCCATCCTCAGTACCACACACACAAAAAAGGATCTGTTAATCCATTTCTCCTCTGACACTCCTATGATTTCAAACCCTGACCAATATAGTCTCCAGGTAGACAAATATTTTGGTCTCAAGAACAAAACTGAACGCACACTGTTTATGCCAAGTCATGGCCCGGCCCCAGGAGCAGCAAAATATGTTTTGCTGAGGGAGTAATGATAGGGTGGCCCCTCCCTGCTCTTTGCTGCTTCTACCTAATGACAGGTCAGCCTCTCGGGTGGTTCCTGTCTTCCCGGTTTTCCATCTCTTCCTTAGGTTTCTGAACCAGGATCGAGGTTATGAATTTTTTTTTTTGTTTTTAATGGCAGCGATCCGAAATGGTGCCCTCAGTCCTCCGCCCCTTGGAGCTCAGAGCCCTTCAGAGGGCAGCTTGTTGGCATCACCCCTCCGAGGAAGCAGGCATTACTCAGCGGATTCCCCTCTGCAGTTCTTCCCCACGCCCGCTCTGTGCTCAAATGGGCTTTCTATCTAATGCAGGCATAATTCCACCAGGCCTCTCGAGAAGGAAACAGGCTCACAGAGCTCTCTGGGATAATTGAGTCTGGGCCTCTTTAGTGGGCCTCCGAGGGCGCTGGTACTGCTTTTCTGGGCGCTGTGATGGTCTGGACATGAGTTTTCTGTCTACCATGTGTACGGGCCAGGCAGGAAGTACTGTCCCGGGCGAGGCCTCCCAAGCCAGCAGGCACCTGTGTCCCTAGGTCCTAGCAAGCAGTCGGTAAACGCTATCCCAGGGGAACTCACTCAGCTAGTCCTCAGTGAGCAACTAATATGTGCTAGGTGCTAAGGAAAGAGCTGTGGATAAGTCGGCTTGTCTCAGCAGAGTGCTCTAGGAGTGGAGACATATTATTTATTTAATTTTTTTTGTGGCACTGGGGATTGAACCCAGGGGCATTCTACCTCCGAGTTACACCCCCAGCCCTATTTTATTTTTATTTTGAAACATGAAACAGGTCTCACCAGGTTGCTGAGAGTCTCACTACTTGCTGAGGCTATCCTCGAACCTGTGATCCTCCTGTCTCAGCCTCCCAAGTATTCTTTATTTTGAAACAGGGTCTAAGTTGCTGAGGGCCTCACAATATTACTGAGGCTGACCTGGAACCTCCGATCCTCTTGTTTTATCCTCCCAAGTACTAGGATTACAGGGGTGTGCCACCACATCCGGCTAGAAAACCACTTGCTTGTAGAGGGCCCGCATGTAGCCGGGTGTGGAGGCGCACACCTGTCATCCAGGACTTGGGAGGCTGGGATGGGGAAGATCACTGGTGTGTAGGCCGGTGTGTGGTAATTTAGGGAGATCCTGTTTCCAAATAAAAAATGAAAAAGGGCTGCGGTTGTAGCTCAAATAGACTCTCCCCCTTCAATCTCCAGTACCACCAGTAAATAAATAAATTAAATAAATAAATAAATAAATAAAGGGTCAGTATGAAGATGCTAGATCCAACTAGATAAGTCTCCATATCTTACAACCTTAAGACATCTGCAAAGTCCCTTTGCTATGTGACGTAACTTAATCACAGGAGTCACACCAGGTTGTTGGTCGTGGGGGCCCTCTTGGGATTCGCTGTACCACATCATGCAAACAAATAATGGTAGTTATTGCAAAGAGTGTAACTAGCCGGGTGTGGTGGTATACACTTCTGTAATCCCAGTACTTGGGAGGCTGAGACAGGAGGATCGCAGGTTCGAGGCCAACCTAGCAAGATCCTGTTTCAAAATAAAAAGTAAAAGCCAGGCGTAGTGGCACACACTTGTAATCCCAGTATTTGGGAGGCTGAGACAGGAGGATCCTGGTTCGTGGCCAACCTCAGCTACTTAGTGAGGCCCTCTGCAACTTAGTGAGACCCTGTTTCAAAATAAAGAATAAAAAATAGGGCTGGGGGTGTAACTCGGAGGTAGAATGTCCCTGGGTTCAATCCCCAGTACTGCAAAAAGTAAATAAATAGTAAGATAGGACTGGGGTGTAGCTTAGAGGTAGAGTGCCCCTAGGTTTAATCCCCAGTACTTCTCTCCCCCCCAAAAATATGTGAATTTTGTGTTTAGATTTGGGTCCCATTCGCAAGATATCTCTGTGTATGCAAATATTCAAAGACATCCCCCTCCCCGGAAAATCCCTAATCTGAAGCACTTCTAGTCCCAAGCAGTTTGGATAAGGGATCCCCAACTCGAACCACATGTTCTTTATCTATCATGTAAAGCATCTTTTTAGCCGGGCGTGGTGGCGCACGCTTGTAATCCCAGTACTTGGGAGACAGACTGGATGATCCAGGTTTGCAGTCAGCCTCAGCTACTGACCGTAGTGGCGTAGTGGCGCACGCTTGTAATCCCAGTACTTGGGAGGCTGAGACTGGAGGATCTTGGTTCGTGGCCAACCTCAGCTACTTAGTAAGGCCCTCCACAACTTAGTGAGACCCTGTTTCAAAATAAAGAATAAAAAATAGGGCTGGGGGTGTAGCCTGGAGGTAGAATGCCCCTGGGGTCAATCCCCAGTACCGCAAAAAATAAAAAAGTGTCTATATATATATATATATATATACATACATATATATATATATATGTATGTATGTATATATACTGGGATTGAACCCAGGAGCATTCTACCTTCAAGCTACACTCCCAGCCCTTTTTAATTTTTTTGGTACTGGGGGTTGAACTGGGGTGTTCTACCTCCTCCAAGCTACACCCCCTGGCCCTATTTTATTTTTTTGAGACAGGGTCTCCCTATGTTGCTGAGGATCTTGCTAGGTTGCTGAGGCTGGCCTTGAACCTATGATCCTCCTGTCTCAGCCTCTCAAATACTGGAATTACAAGTGTGGGCCATGGTGCCAGATTCAAAGCATCCTTTTTAATCCAGTTTGCTCCTTAGTTTTGAACCCAGCAAAGATGAGGTTGGCGTGTGAACTGATGGACAAGGTTATCACTTTCTCCCAACTTTTCCCCTCTGCTAGAACCATCCTTCCTTCCCTCCTGCAAGTCAGGGAGCCCTGTAAAGGTCTCTTTTGCATCTGGAACTGTTCATTAGCATCTGTGTGAATAACAACCGAGTTTCCAGCTCAGGGGGTGACCCCCGGGGATGACAGATCTCCCGTATTCTGCTCACCTGGTCTGGCAGGAAGTTCACTTGAGGGTGGGAAACCCTCAAAGTGTATGAACTGCCCGGGGCGCGCGGGGAACCCAGTGGCATGGGAACCCTACATCCAGGCCGCCCACCCTTAGGAGCCCCCGTGCCCCGAGCATTTGGGCTACACCCAACAGTGACCCCAACATTCTTTGGAGGGTGACAGATGTACAGGGCCGGAACCGCAGAGAAAAGCAGCGAAAGGGGGTAGGGAGGTGGCGTGCGGGACAGGACTCCATCTCCTGGCCTTTTTAGGGCAACATTATATTCCCCTTGGAGGTAGTAGAGACGCCCTGGGTCCTCTTCCTCCCTGTCTCACCCACACAGCCTCGGTTACCATGGAAAAGCCGAGACCCTCAGCGCCAGCCCCTCTCGGGTCGGGGACAGGGGATGGGAGCCGTGCGCCCCGAGTTCCTTAAAGTGGGGCGCCCCGATCCCGGGCGGGCCGATGGGGGGGTAGGAAGGGGACCCCGGGAGGCGCCGCAGGGGCGAGGGGCGAGGGGCGAGGGCCGTGCCCCGCGGGGGAGGCGGACACTCGTCCCCGCCAGGCCGGGGTCCGCGCGGCCACGGGCAGCAGTTGGGGCAGCGCCCCCTCGGGGGCGGCGCCCGCGTCCCCCCGCCGCCGCGAGGCCTCGGCGGCCCGGCCTCCCCGGAGGCCTTCCCGGAGGCCGCGGCCGGGCGCAGGGGCCGGGCGGCGGCCGGGGCGGCGGCGGGCCGCGGGGCGGGGGCGCGGGGGCGCGGCGCGGGCGGGCGGGTCTCCCCGGGCCCCGGCCGCGGCTCCGCCTCCCGCTCCGCCTCCCGCGCCGCTCCGCCCTCCGGCTCCCGCCCGCTGTCGGCGCTCGGCTCGCTCTCGGCCCCCATGCGGATGTGACATTTCACGCCGCCGCCATTTTGAGAGCCCGCGGAGCCGAGCGCCGGGCCGCGTCCTCCGCCGGAGCGCCGCCGCCGCCGAGGCCGCCCAGGACGCCCAGGCCGCCGCGCCCCGAGCGCCGCCCGCCCGCCGCCCGCCGCCGCCGGCCCC
>PVJS01056435.1:0-12344 GCA_004027185.1 Glis glis | reverse complement strand
AGGAGGAGGAGGAGGAGGAGGAGGAGGAGGAGGAGGAGGAGGAAAGAAAAAGGACCAGGGAAGTCCCCACCCTACAGGTATTCCCCTTCCTAGGTCTGAGGCTGGGAAGTGCTCTCTCTGAACTGGCTCTGGTGAGGGTGGGGATCAGGGAGTGGTTGACGTCCTGGACTTCAGCTATCTTGGTACCAAGATCTTGGAATCTGAGATGAGAAGGGAGCTGGAAATGTTGGGCTGTTTGTGTGGCAGGCTTGTAGGCAGAGTACGCTTGTGTGGAACTCTCCCTTAGTTCTGGGAAAACCTGGTGGGCCTGATGCCATTTTGTAGGTCTATGGAGAGCACTTGGGCAGCAATAGTTCTTAGAAATGACACAGATATAGGCACAGGTGTTTTCTCTGAACTGGGAAGTTTGAGATGCTATGACAGTGGCCCCTGGGCCCACCTGCCCCCCCCACTTCAGCTGGGAAACAAACCCCAGTAAGAGTGATCTGTGGATCAATAAGAGGCAAGTGCTGCAGAGTTTGTACACAAGACTTTGTATTATAAAACAATATCCTATAAGTGTAAAAGTATTTTTACATGTGTTGAGTTTATGTTGCAAGTCATTTAAATAGCTTTAGTTTGTACAGGATGTGCCAGATGAAATATCACAGCATGAACAAATGTTGAGTGGGATGTGTATATATCCACTGTTACAATAGGAACACTTACGACACAATGCATATCTTCAAGTCTCATTACTGAAACATTATAGGCCCAAAATAATGTTAATGCAAATATGCAGTTCTATACACTGTAAGATTAACTCCACAACCCAAAGTAACTGATAATGATAGAGAGAAATTAAAGGAAATGTATTGAAAAAATAAAGCTGGATGTGGTGGTGCACACCTGTAATCCCAGTAGTTGGAAGGCTGAAATAGGAGGATTGCAGGTTTGAGGCCATCCTCAGCTACTTAGTGAGGCCCTGTTTCAACACAAAGGTTTTTTAAAAGGGCTGGGAGTGTAGTTTGGAGGTAGAATGCCCTAGGTTCAATCCCCAGTACGATAATAATAATAATAATAATAATGATAATAATAATAATAATAATAATAATAGAATAGCAGCATGATTCTACCTCTGACCTACACCCCAGCCCTTTTTACTTTGAAACAGGGTCTTGCTAAGTTGCTGAGAGTCATGTTAAATTGCTGAGGCTGGCCTCGAACCTGTGACTCTCCTGTCTCAGCCTCCCAAGTGATAATTCATTGTTAATAAAGCTGCCTTCCTAATGCTAGCGGGCGTGGTGGCACACACTTGTAATCCCAGTACTTGGGAGGCGGAGACTGGAGGATCCGGGTTCGTGGCCAGCCTCAGCTACTTAGTGAGGCCCTCCGCAACTTAGTGAGACCCGGTTTCAAAATAAAGGATAAAAAATAGGGCCGGGGGTGTAGCTCGGAGGTAGAACGCCCCTGGGTTCAACCCCCGGTACCGGAAAAAAAAAAAAAAGCTGCCTTCCTGAAAATAATGGAAGTTCCAGCTGTGGGTACTGGGCATATGCAGGGCTTTTGCCAGTTGCCAGGGGTTCAGGGCAGCCAGGCTTCCTGGTGGATCACAGAAGTAGAACTCTTAGTAACTTCTACATGCCAATTTTAGTTTCCAAATAATACATTTTAATGACCTTCATTTAGAAGAATTAAAGTAGTTAGGTAGCCTGTGGTTGGACCTAAAAAGAAAAGCTAATGAAATTAGCTATCATTTGCCTATATCCACTGAAGAAAGGACTTGTGTTTTTGAAACCACCCAAGACCCACAGGGACGTCCTGTGCTTTGCAGTGGGGGGCAGTGTAGGCCATGTTTGCGCGATGGCATCAGCCGAGCCGTCCTGAGTGATGGCGACGATTGCTGTCTTTTTCTTTGTTTTTTTTTTTGTGGTACCAGGGATTGAACCCAGGGGTATTCTACCTCCAGGCTACACCCCAGCCCTATTTTTTATTCTTTATTTTGAGACAGGGTCTCACTAAGTTGCGGAGGCCTCACTAAGTAGCTGAGGCTGGCCGCGAACCCAGATCCTCCAGTCTCAGCCTCCCAAGTACTGGGATTACAAGCGTGCGCCACCAAGCCCGGCGATTGCTGTCTTTTTCAAAGTCATCCTATAGATCTGGGGCTGCTGCATTTGGAGAAGTAGTCCTTCTCTAATGGAAAGACCCGTGTTTTACTGGGGTTCCTCTTAAAGACTGGGAGTATGATTTAGTAGCACACATGATGGTGTCTGAGCTATATTGAGCTTCCTTGGGAGTGCTATTTCTTTTGGGGTGTAAGTGTCAAAATAACAGCTGCAGGGACACAGGGACGTGCCAAGATGATCTGAGTTGGCCATAAGGAGGCACAACCCATCCTGTGCTGTTTTAATTTCTTCATGTGTTAATAATGTGCTGAGACTTGATCTCTAGCTAATGGTGGTATTGGGGGGGGCTGTGAACATTTAGGAGGTGGGCCTAGTTAGGGGAAGGAGGTCACTGGGAGTGTGTCCCTGAAGAGAATATTGGGACCCCAGTCCCTTTCTCTCCTTCTCTCTTTGCTTCCTGGCCACCATAAGGTGAGCTCTCTGCTCCACCTCACCCTTTCCACCATGATGTTCTGCCTCACCACAGGCCCCGGAACGATGGAGCGAGTGACCATGGACTGGAACCTCTGACACTGTGAGCCCAAATAAATCTTTCCTCCTTTCTATTTTCTTTTTTTGGGGGGGGATTGGAACCAAGGGTATTCTACCTCTGAGCTACACCCCCATTTGCTCTTATGAGACTGTGTGTGTGTGTGTGTGTGTGTGTGTGTGTGTGTGTGTTTGTGTGTGTGTGTGTGTGTGTGAGAGAGAGAGAGAGAGAGAGAGAGAGATACTGGGGATTGAACCCAGGGGAGTTCTACCTCTACCCCAGCCCTATTTATTTTTTATTTTGAAACAGGGTCTCTCGCTAAGTTGCTGAGGGCCTCGCTATGTTGCTGAAGCTGGCCTCGAACCTTCAATCTTGTGTCAGCCTCCAATAATTAGCTTTCAATAAATACTTGGCAAAAAGATAACTATGTGTTTGTTGTGTTGTATTATGACAGGGGAAGGCACAGGTCTTCCTTGAAGGAAATTTTGTTTCCATGATCCTAGGAAGAGCATTTCTCCCCCTGGACCCAGCACTGATTGGCAGCCTGAATTAGAAGTGGATTCATTCCAGGTTGAGACTAATGGTGTGAATCTATCTGGGGTTCTATCTGGTGATGCAGGTTGGGAAGGACATGAAGGCAGAGGGGAGGGGTGAAGGCCTGGACTTTGAAGTATTTCTCTTGGGGAAGGGTTTCTGCTCCAGGACTGGGTTATGGGAGGAGCAAGAAACACTGGTGTCAAAGGTGAAGCTAGGAGAGGAGGGAGAGCAGTCAGTACAGGCTCACAACTTACACTGACCAAGTTGAGGCCCTACTGTGCATCCCTGGCAGGCAGCTCCTGCCACATATAACACTTCTTGTGTGAGTTATAAGTCCTCCTCCTCCTACTTCTCCTTCATCTTTTTTTTTTTTTTTTGGAACTGGGGATTGAACCCAGTGGCATTCTACCTCTGAGCTGTACCCCCAGCCCTATTTTATTTTGAAACAGGGTCTGGTTAGGTTGCTGAGGGTCTCGGTAAGTTGCTGAGGATGTCCTCAAGCCTGCAATCCTTTTGTCTCAGCCTCCTGAGTACTGGGATGACAGGCTTGTGCTACCGTGCCCGGCTTGCATGGATTCTTTATTACCTGATCTGGTCTAAACTATCCACACACTTGGATTTGCAGTAAGGCCAAGTTGCTATAAAAGTTTCAGAGTGCTCATCCTCAGCCTTTGTCCTTGTCTCTTTGTAACAGTTCTCAGACTAGTGCAGGGCCACATTCCAGGTAGCACTTATCTAGTGGGGTAATAGACAGAAGGCTGAGGAGATAGATATCTGGAGTCACAGTTGAGGTCTGCATTTGTTTGGGGAGAGTTCTGGCATTTCTGGTTTACGAGTCTCTGGTGTGGCAGTGTAAGTGTCAAGGATCATGGGAGATGAGGAAGTCCGGCAGTGTTTGGAAGGGTCTTCTGTAAGGATAGACCCACTCAGAACACGTGTAAAGGTTTACATGGACAGGCGTAGAAGGCATATGCGCTGGGCATTCCCAACACAGGCCTTCCTGACTTGCGTACCAGCTGCACGTTGTCTATGACAGCACATCAAGACTTAAACTATCTCAAGGTGGAAGTCCATCTTTCCTACAGAGGGGTTTCAAGCTTTCTCAGGTGGTGATGGAAGGACAGACCTCCTCTAAAATGCTGGGGGGTGTTAGGGTGGTGGTCTTGGCCTCTTTTGCCAGGTATGACGAGTGTATATCCGATTTGACTTCAGGGTTCTTGGAAGGCCCCAGACCGTGAGAGATCTGCTGGATGCTGGCGTATTTGGGGCCGGGACTGCTTGTCATCCCCACATTCCATCTGACCTCTGCCATTCCTTCCCCAGCGAACGGAGGTTGGGGAGAGGGTGGGTGAAATGGGGAATCACATATCATGTTGGGAGTGGGCAGGAAGCTGGAAGCTGGGTGGGAGGTCACTCTGGAGGGAGGAAGGATGGCTAAGGCCCACTGAGTTTCTACTTCCAGTGGTGGTGGTCTCAGGGTGAAATACCTGTTTCCTTCATCTCAGGTTTAAATCAAGGGGTGACCTACCATAGGTTCCCAAAGCAGATGATGATACCACCCTTGGTGGTGGTGCTGGTGGTGGGGTTCTGGAACAAAATATAGGCACATAAAAACACAAGTTTATCACTGCAGCTTTCTGTTTATTTGCTTAAAGAAGGTAGATTTCCATGAAGGTGCTGTATAATTTTGTCTTTTTTTTTTCTCTGAAAAGGGGGTGATAAGCCAAATAAGTTTGGGAACCTCTGCCTAACCTTTCACTCTGATGCTTGTGTAATGGCGTTGGCGGCGGGAGAGCTGAGTCTCTTGTCCATCAAGCCTTGGGGGCGATGTGCAGTGACTTCCATAGGACTGAGTCTGGGACGAGCTCCTACTTGAAGGTGGAAGCTCCTTGAAAGAAATAGAACCCAATCTGCTTGCTGATGAAAATTCACCTGTGATGCTTCCTGTGTGACATCAGTCCTGTTGGGCAACAAGGAGGGATGGAGCTGCCAGGGACGTAGCAACCGGCCTGGACAGACACGGCTGCACATGGAGGGATTGTGGCGTCCCTGGACACCTGGATTAGAGGAACTGAATGTCTCTTCCTAAGAATGATATTCTGGTTGAATTATATGATAAGAATTTGGCCTCGCATGGATATGAAGTTGGAAAAGGTAGGCCTCACAGATCCCTTGAAAGGGTCTCCAGGTCTCAGGAGTCCTCAAACCACATACGGAGAATCACTGTGAGAACAGGACACAGCAAGAAAGATGGGACTGCGGTGGAGAATGAAGTCTCCCTCTGAGAGCGTGGTGTGAATATGAAATAACTGTTCTCCGTTGCTTTTCATGATACCACAACTGGGAATTGGGAAATTCTGTATTTGTTAATTCTTCTCCATTTTCAGTACAACATAAAAGTATAACATATAGCTCTTAAATAATAAAGTGAAATAAAGGGCCGCATTTTTTCCCCTGTGGTGCCAGGGACTGAACTCAGGGGTGTTCTACTTCTGAGCTACACCCCCAGCCCTATTTTATTTTTTTATTTGGAAACAAGGTCTCACTAAGTTGATGCAAGCTGCATTGAATTTCTGAGGCTGGCTTCGAACCTGTGATCCTCCTGTCTCAACCTCCCAAGTACTGAGATTATAGGGGGTGCGCCACAACACCTGGTTTAAAGGGCCGCATTTGCAATTTAGAATATAAGCTGGGTGTGGTGGTGCATGCTTGTAATCCCAGTACTTGGGAGGCTGAGACAGGAGGATCACAGGTTCACGGCCAGCCTCAGCTATTTAGTGAGGCCTCCGCAACTTAGTGAGACCCCGTTTCAAAATAAAGAATAAAAAATAGGGCTGGGGGTGTAGCTTGGAGGTAGAATGCCCCTGGGTTCAATCCCAGTACCACATAAATAAATAAATAAATAAATAAATAAATAAATAACTACAATAACAGCTGGGCGTGGTGGCACATGCCTGTAATCCAAGTACTTGGGAGGCTGAGACAGGAGGATAGCAGGTTCAAGATCAGCCTTGGCAATGTAGCGAGACTTTCAGCAACCTAAAAAGACCCTGTTTCAAAACAAAAAATAAAAAGGGCTGGGGATGCAGCACAGAGGTAGAATGCCTCTGTACCAAATTCCCAGTACCAAAAATTAAAGCCAGGCATGATGGTGCACACCTGTAATCCTAGTACTTGGGAGGCTGAGACCGGAGGATCCGGGTGCATGGCCAGCCTCAGCTACTTAGTGAGGCCCTCCGCAACTTAGTGAGACCCTGTTTCAAGATAAAGAATAAAAAATAGGGCTGGGGGTGTAGTCTGGAGGTAGAATGTTCCTGGGTTCAATCCCCGGTACCACAACAAATAAATAAATAAATAAATTAATTAATTAATTAAAAAATAAAATATTATGATAAAGAAATCAAGGACAGGAGCTGGACGTGGTGTCACACACCTGTAATCCCAGTACTTGGGAGGCTGAGACAGGAGGATCATAGGTTCAAGGCCAGCCTCAAAATAGTGAGACCCTGCTTCAAAATAAAAAATAAAAATGGCTGGAGATGTAGCTTGGAGATAGAATGCTCCTGGCTTTGATCCCCAATTAAAAAAAAAAAAGAAGAAGAAGAAGGCAAGGTGTCTGGCTGGGCTACCTTGGTCTGGGACAATGTGACATTAGGAGAAGAGGCAATGGCTGGCACCATCATGGCCATAGTCACAGGCTCCTGTGCATCTTATTCTCTTGAGCTAGAGAGGCAATGCTTTTTAAAAAAAAAATAGAGTTTATTTTTAGGACAGTTTTAGATTTATAGAAAAATTGAGAAGATAGTACAAGAGAGTTTCCATGTATCCCACACCCAGGTTACCCTACGATTAACATCTTACATTACTGTGGTGCATTTGCTAGTTAATTAACTAATATTGACACATTATGATGAACTAAAGTTAATTATTTACTTAGATTTCCTCAGTTTTCCTCTTTTCTGTTCCAAGGTTACATTTAGTGACTCTCTCTTTCTTTCTCTCTCTCTTTTGGGTTCTAGGGATTGAACCCAGGGGCATTTTACCTCTGAGCTACTCCCCCAGTCCTTTTTATTTTTTATTTTGAAACAGGGTCTCACTAAGTTGCTGAGGTCCTTGCTAAATTACTGAGGCTAGTCTCGAACCTGTGATCCTCCCATCTCAGCCTCTGGGATTAGGATTACAGGCATGTGCCATCGTGCCTGGCTCCTATCTCCTTAGGTTCCTCTTGGCTGTGAGTTTCTCAGGATTTCCTTGCTTCGATGACCTTGATCATTTTAAGAAACATTTGTGAAATATTTTGTAAGATGTTCCTCTACTGGAATTTTCCTGCTGTTTCTCTCCCGATTAGGCTGGGCTCTGGCTTTTGGGAGGAAGGCCACAGAGGTGAAGTGCCATTTCCATTGCGTCACCTCAGAGGTATGGAGTAGCAACCCAACTTACGAGTGTTGACGATGACCTGGGTTACCTGGCTGAGGTGGGATTTGTCAGGTTTCTCCGCACTAAGATTACCATTTGTAGCTAGGCGTGGTGGTGCAGGCCTGTAATCCCAGTACTTGGGAGGCTGAGACAGGAGGATTGCAAGTTAGAGGACAGCCTCAACAATTAAGCAAGACCCTGTTTCAAAATAAATATGAAAAGGGCTGTGGGTATAGCTCAGAGATAGAACGCCCCTGGGTCCAATCCCCAGTACCACCACCAAAAAACCAAACCAAACCAACCAACAAAAACCTCCAAAGATTACTATTTGTTCGCTCTCCCTTTCTGTGCTTTGCTTTTTGCTTCACCGTACACAGCCCACACTGTGGAGTGGGGATTTATGCTCCCCTCCCTTGAAGGTGAAGTATCTAAGAACATTATTTGGAATTCTTCTGAAAGGCAGATCCAGTTCTCTTTTACCTACTTGTTTACTTAGTCTATCACTTATTTCTATCACAAAGGACTCATGGATACTTATTCCATACTTCAGGTTATAATTGGATCAATACAATCCACTTTATTTTGTTGCTCAGACTGTTCCAGCGTTGGCTATTGGGGGTCTTCAGCTGGTGCCTGTGTCCCTTTGTAGCTTGTCGTTCCTGTTTACTCCTTAGCACTTTCTTGCTTCTTGGCACCTAGATGCTCCAGATTCATCTTGCATATGTCCCACCCCAGTGCTGGACTAGGACCCAGCCATCTCTCCACCGAGCCCTGCTTTCTTTCATTTGACAATGATATTAGAAACCAAAATCTGGGCTCTGGGTATCCTCATTGCTACTGGGGTGTCATTGCTTCTGGGTTCTCTCAGCTGACAGGGCAAGGAAATAAATGTGTGTATACTAACTCACCCGTATATACACATCTATAAATATTTCTATATGTAATTATTTGTATTTATTTATTATTTATTTGTGGTACTGAGGATTGAATCCAGGGGCATTCTACCTCTGAGCTATATCCCTAGTCCTATTTTATTTTTTATTTTGAAACAGGTTCTTGCTATGTTACTGTGCATGCTGGCCTCAAACTTGTAATCTTCCTGCCTCAGCTTCTCAAGTACTGGGACTACAGGCATGCACCATATATTTGTAATATAAATACAAATAATTAAATTGACCCAGTTTAATTATTTGTATTTATATTAAGCTAAACATGAGTTCATAAGGATGTCTCCAAGTCAAATCCATTACCATAGGGGTCAGGGACAGTGCTTTTTATCTGAGAACCCACCCTTTCTTCCCACAACACACACACGATATTCATGCTTATTGTTTGATTAAATAAAAACCATATTTTCAGAAATGAATTACATATGGGGACTGAGGATGTAACTCAGTTGTAGAGTGCATGCTTAGCATGCATGAGGCCCTGGATTCAATGCCCAATTCAAGAAGCAGAAGGAGAAGAAGAAGAAGAAGAAGAAGAAGAAGAAGAAGAAGAAGAAGGAATTTATCCATAATTAGAACTAAACATACTTTACGAAAACAATAAAAGGTTAGCACATGATTATCAGAGAACTCACTTTAAGTGTCAGGTTTCTAAAAATGCCACTTCAAGCCGGGAGTGGTGGTACATGCTTATAATCCCAGTACTTGGGAGGCTGAGACAGGAGGATCACAGGTTTGGGCCCAGCCTCAGCTGCTTAGTGAGGCCCTCCGCAACTTAGTGAGACCCTGTTTCAAAATAAAGAATAAAAAATAGGGCTGGGGTTGTAGCTTGGAGGTAGAATGCCCCTGGGTTCAATCCCCAGTACTGCAATAAATAAATAAATAAATAAATAAATATAAAAAGGCCACTTCAAAGCAGAGTTTTTCCCTGACAAAAATAACCAGGAAGCTGGGTACGGTGGCACATGCCTATAATCTCAGTGACTAGAGAGGCTGAGGCAGGAGGATCGCAAGTTCAAGGCCAGCCTGGGAAACTTAGTGAGACTCTGTCTCAAAATAAAAAATAAAAAGCAATGGAGATGTACCTCTGTGCTACAGCCAGTGGAAGAGCCGCTGGATTCAAGCCCAGCATTAAAATAAAAAACTTTTTTTTTTTTTTGCGGTACTGGGGATTGAACGCTGGGGCGTTCTATCTCTGCGCTACGCCCCTGGCCCTATTTTTTATGCTTTATTTGGAAACTGGGTCTCACGAAGTTGCGGAGGGCCTCACTAAGGAGAAAGAGAGAGAGAGAGAGAGAGAGAGAGAGAGAGAGAGAGAGAGACAGGGAGAGAGAGAGAGAGAGATCTGAGGCTGGCCGCGAACCCGGATCCTCCGGTCTCCGCCTCCCAAAGTACTGGGATTACACGCGTGCGCCACCACGCCCGGCTTAAATAAAAAACTTTTAAAAGAAAAGCCAAGAAGCCAGGCACCATGGTGCACCTATAATCCCAGCTATTAGGGAGGCTAAGGCAGGAGATGGCATATTCGAGGCTAGCCTCAGCAACTTAGTGAGACCCTGTCTCAAATTAAAAAATAAAAAAGGTCTGAGGATATATCTCAGTGGCAGAGTGTCCTTGAGTTCAATTTCCAGTATTGAAAAAAAAAAAAAGAATGGCCAGGAACACCGAAGATCAATTAAGGTGCCTCATCCCCATCCGAAAGTAAAACGTGGCAGATCCTGTTTTTTCAAATTGGCTACAACAGTGTCTCCCGCTCCACATGGTCTTCTTACAATGTAACCTGGACATGTGTGCCATTGCAAGGTGGAATTGTGTCTCTTCTCCTTGGATTTGGATGAGATTATGACTCACTGGTAGTCACATGAATGCACAGCGTGATGCTGCGTGTCTGCCGAGGGGGGCTCGCTCAGTAAAGGCGAGGCAGCTTCTGCTTTGTTCACGGAAGCACTTTGCTCTAATCTAGAGCTGCCATGTAACAGACAGACTTCTCTGAAGCTGCCATGATGTGAGGAAGCCCAACGTAGCCTGTGCTGAGAGATCACATAAAAAAGCCTTGAGACTGCACGGAGAGAAAGAGATGCCCGGCCAACACCAGCTGCTCCAGCTCCTCCTTTTCCCCTCCAACACTGTTCCACTTCTAGTTACTCTCTGACAATAATGGTTGGATAATACTAATTCTAAATGAGCCAGAACCACCCAGCTGAGACTTTCCAAATTCCTGACTCACAGAGACTATGAGATATAATAAAACAATTGTCGTTTTAAGTGACTAGGTTATGAAGCAATTTATTCCACAGCAATATTTGCTGGAACATAAAACATCTCTAAAGTCTCAACAATTAAAACAATTAATAAATTATTTGCTGGCACACAAATAGACATATGAATAAATCAGAAGAGAAAATCCAGTAATGGATCTAAATAAATGCAGGAATTTAGCATGTGCAAAAAGTAGCATCTTGCCGGGTGTGGTGGCACATGCTTGTAATCCCAGTACTTGGGAGGCTGAGATAGGAGGATCGTAGGTTCAAGGCCAGCCTCAGCAGCTTAGTGAGGCCCTTTGCAACTTAGTGAGACCCTGTTTCAAAATAAAAAGAATAAAATAGGGTTGGGGTAAAGCTTGCAGATAGAATGCCCCTGACTGCCATCCCCAGTACCACAAAAATAAATAAATAAATAAAAATTAGCATCTCAAATCAGTGGGAAAAGTTGGACATTTTAACAAATGGTGTTGCAAGAACTGGGTAACTATCTGTAAAAAAAAACAATGTTTTTATCACTTATCAAGATTAAGTCCAAATATGTTGAAGATTTTTTTGTGTGTGTGTGGTACTGGGGATTGAACTCAGGGGTATTCTACCTCCGAGCTACACCCCCAGCCCTATTTTTTATTCTTTACTTTGAAACAGGATCTCACTAAGTTGTGGAGGGCCTCACTAAGTAGCTGAGGCTGGCCGCAAACCTGGATTACAAGTATGTGCCACCACACCCGGCTATGTTGGAGATTTAAACATAAAAAATAAAACCCACAAGTCTGGGCGTGATGGTGCACACCTGTAATCTCAGTACTTGGGAGGCTGAGACAGGGGGATTGCAAGTTTGAGGCCAGCCTCAGCAACTTAGCAAGACCTTGTTTAAAAATAAAAAATAAAATAGGGTTGGGGTTGTAGCTAAGAGATAGACTGCCCCTGGGTTCAATCCCCAGTACAAACAACAACAAACCCACAAAAGAACTAGAAGAAAACATGGGTGAATTCCTTTATAACTTTAAGTTAGGTGAACTTTTCTAAGTAAAACTCAAAATTCACAGATCTGAAAAGAAAATATTAAGCAAATTTACTACAAATTAAAATCTATAAGGGAAAAATAAGAGATGTCAAAATATTCATAACTCATATTACAGATCAGAAACCAATAAATTAGAAATTAAAACCAATGGGCTGGGGATGTAGCTCAGTGATAGAGTGCTTGTCTAGCATTCAGAAGGCTCTGGGTTTGATCCCCAGCACCACAATAAAACAAAACAAACCCACACAAAATCCAATAGAAAAATGGACAAAAAAATGTAAAACATTATGATTATGAAAGGTTTAT
Organism: Glis glis; assembly: GCA_004027185.1. NCBI lineage: Eukaryota > Metazoa > Chordata > Mammalia > Rodentia > Gliridae > Glis > Glis glis. The sequence continues at coordinate 216 of PVJS01056435.1, read as the reverse complement.
AGAAAAATAAATACAAATGGCCCTCTAACATATGAAAACATGTTCAATCTCACCTACAGTAGGTATAATACAAAATAAAACTTCCTGAACTACCATTTTCATCTGTCAATTGCAAAAATACACTGTCTTGGTGAGGCTGTGTACTCCTATAAAATACTCCTATAAAATGCATGTTGGTATAACGTCTTCTTTTTTTTTTTTTTTTTTTTTTTTTTG
>PVJS01056434.1:0-12342 GCA_004027185.1 Glis glis | reverse complement strand
GATCCGGGTTCGCGGCCAGCCTCAGCTCTCTCTCTCTCTCTCTCTCTCTCTCTTTCTTTTCTCTCTCTCTCTCTCTCCCTCTCTCTCTCTCTCTCTCTCTCTCTCTCTATCTCTCTCTCTACACTTAGTGAAGCCCTCCATAACTTTGTGAGACCCGGTTTCAAAATAAAGTATAAAAAATAGGGCTGTGGGTGTAGTGGGGAGGTAGAACACCCCCGGGTTCAATTCCTGGTACTGCAAAAAAAAAAAAAAAGACGTGTATGGCTGGGCATGGTGGCACATGCCTCTAATCCCAGTACTTGGGAACCTGAGACAAGATAGCAGGTTCAAGGGCAACCTCAGCAATGTGGTGAGACTCAGAAACCTAGCAAGACCCTGTCTCAAAACAAAAAATAAAAAAGGGCTGAGGTGTAGCTTGGAGGTAGAATGTCCCTGGGTTCAATTCCCAGCAACACACACACACACACACAACATGTATAGACAATTCAAAGAAGTGCAAAAATTACCATGAGAAGAAACATAACTAACTATAAGCAAAGATATTCAAATTAACATATTAATCATGTATGGTTTTTAACTACAATATTGGCAAAGATTCCTTAAAGGTAATATTCAATGCTAAATAGGGTGTGGTTTGACCAGGACCCTCAGACTCAACCAGTAGAAGAACAAATTAGGATAACATTTTGAGAATGTGATTGGGAGTTACATATGGAGAACCCTAAAGATCATTCCTATTGATCAAGAAACCCCATTCATAGTATATATCCTGTCAAAAATAAATCAATTACTTCATCCAATATTTGCACCCATGGATATTTATCTTAGCATTTTCATATAGTAAAGATTGAAAACAGCCTGTTTCTTAAACAATAGGGGAATGTAAGTAGAGTAAAATATATCTTCATATGAGAGACTGTATAAACATCATTATAACCATTGTTAAAAATCTTAACAGGGATAAATGGCCACATTATAATATTACGGTGAATAGTTATGAAAAATGCTAAGTATGTTGCTTTTATTTTATTCTATCTATCTATCATCTATCATCTATCTTCTAATCATCTATCATCTATCTTCTAATCATCTATTATCTATCTATCTACTATCTATCTATCTATCTATCATCTATTTATCTATCATTATCTATTGTGGTACTGGGTATTGAATCAGGGATATTCTACCTCCGAGCTACACCCCAGCCCTATTTTATTTTTTATTTGAAAACAGGGTCTTGCTAGGTTGCTGAGCATCTCGCTAAATTGCTGAGACTGTTCTCAAACCTGCAATCCTCCTGTCTCAGCCTCCCAAGTACTGGGATTACAGGCATTCACTACCATGCCTGGCAGCTTCTTGCTTTTAAATATATAAATTTGTAAAATGTTGGTTTGATTATTAGTTTGATTTTAGCTTCTTTATAGTTCATTGCTTTTTGCTTTGAACATTTTTCTTATTTTATCTTGTATAATCTGACCATTAACAATTATGATGTTTATATAGAATACATTCCATACATGAAATACTAGTCTAAGCACTTTCTATTTAAGCCTATCAAGTATGTATGATTATTGTCCCTACTTATAGATGGGGATGTGTAGGCAAGAAGAGATTAGGTAAGTTGTCCTAGGTTGCCAACTTACAAACTCCAGAGTGAATACTTTTACCCTATTAAAAAAAAAGCTTAAAAAGTACAAAGGTCTATTGAGGAAATAGTTTTAAGTTCTGGAGAAGTCTGTATTAGAGTTCACACATTGCATTACAGTCGGCACATTGGACAGGGCTCACCGAAGGGCTAGAAGAACTAGATTTTGTGGCAGTAGAGGGCATCCAGAGAGCAAGTTCCACGTCCAGCTTTTTGAATAAATAACCACTTATACTTGCTTCATTTAAAAAGCATTTTATGTATTATCTTGCTTCCAAATAGAAGCCTATAGAGATGGATGATCACAGTGACACTATTAGGGCAGGGACCAAGACTCAGCCTGCTCCTTCTGATCACTTTCCCTGTAGCCACTGGCTCTTGACTAGCAGCTCCCCTGACAACCTGTTATGGATGAGAGTGCTTCTTCTATCTGAGAAGAGGTGCCTATGCACTATTCAGTGACCCCCCACCCCAAACCATCAGTTCTGGTGTGACTCCCTGGCTCTCGCTGCTTGGAACTAGAAGAGGAAACACTGTCATCAATTTTTGGAATATGTGTTTCTGCAGAGTTGGGGGATCTTCCATTTATTGGTATGTCCAGGGAAAGAGAAAAGACATTGATGCATACCCTGATCTCTATACACATTTCTTCAATAATAATAAGAATCTTGTAATAGAAGAGAAGGGGACTGATGAAAATTAAAATTATACTCCTCAAGGGCAGGAGATTGGACAGACTGAAGAGTTATACAGAGAATGTATGAAGTGTCATAGAGCAGTTTTATATCTGGTGTTCCAGAGACTGTCAATCAAGGATTTTACTCACCATGAGAGCGGACATCCAAATCTACCGCTGAATCTCAGGCCAAACCCTTGACCTTACTCTCAGTGCAAATAAATGACTCCATATAAATCTAAACTGAAATTGTGATGAAGCTTAGATTTGCTGGCTTTGGGTATTTCTGAAGCTTCCCTGTGGGTAATTTTGTTTTCCCTTCCTTAAACAAAATTGTTTTTGATATTTTTATTTAAAAATACCTCACTAGGAACTTTTCCCAAGGTGGTGGTGAGATTTTCTTCATAGTGGCTTTGGTTAAGAAAAGCATTTTGGTATAATGAAGTATGAAAATCACAGTAGAAATGTAAAAATTCTTATATTAATGAAGCATAACATATTATTGGACCCTTCACGGAATTTTCCTTTGCCAAATCAAGGCTCATTATTCTGCACCTGAGCACCACGATCCCTGGAGTTCTATGGTGTATTCTAATAATAAGAGAAATGTCCTATTTTGTTTTATAAAACCTTATTTTCCCTTCATGACACCTTTTTCTCACTAACTTTTTTACTATGGTCTCAAAGATTCATGATTTCAAATATAAATTCCCTTAAGACATCTTTTTCAACTGTGTGGGTTGAGGCAGGGTAGAAGGGCTGCTATCATCTGAGAAATAGTTTAGTAAGTCTTGACAGAAAATCTGCATTGGAAGACATGTAATAAAACATTTCCTGCTTTGGGTCTATGATACAAACCATGACACCTATAGCACAAACCTCATGTTATTTTGAGACCTGAGTTATATATTATGACAGTCCTTCCTTGTCTTTTCTGTTCTCAGTGGTGGGCTGATATCGTGAACAATAAGTACTGGGGACCCTGCTAGAGAAAGGCAATGATTCCCTATTGCCTCCATTGATCTTCCTCTCAGAAATAATCTCTCCCTGTTGTGTTTTTCTCACCAGACTTTATATGTGACCCACTGTCTTTTGTTTGTAATTGTCCACAACTCTTGTTCACTAAATCATGTCTAGTGAAAGAGACAGGGTTACAGAGCATTTATGATTCCACCCCACATATGGAGCACAGAGACTGACAGATTGAAGGGGCTCAGTTGTATTAGTTGAATGAAATTGATTGCATTGATAGGATCAATGGACTAATACCAGGTAGTAACTTTGGATTAATTCTATGAATGACTGAATTTTTTATCAGTTCAGAGAAAGAGTAAAAAAATATTTGAACTAGATATCAGGTTTACCCTTAAGTATAAATGAACCTATTGACCATAAATATAAATCCTATAGATTTTATAAATAAAAAAGTACAATCCATCTTTTTGACAAAATGCAATAATAGGGAAAATTATAGCAAAAATAGAAAGCAAAAAACCTGAAAAAGGTTTAAAAAAAAAGGTCACCCCTTTCAGTCACCTCAGGTCAAAAAGAGATAGATCAAAACAAATTGTAGAATCTACAGCTAAGAGTGTACCCAAAGGAAAATGGTAAGATATTTAATAAACATAAAGGGATTAAAAACAATCATTTAAATATTAAGCTCAAGAAATTAGGAAAAGAAAATAAATTTCAAGAATACAGTGGAAAATAATTTTTAAAAGTATAAAGAAATGAATTAAAGAAATGAAGATGCACACTTGTAATTCCAGTACTTGGGAGGCTAAGACAGGAGGATTGCAGGTTTGTGGCCAGCCTCAGCAACTTGTGAGGCCCTCTTAGGCCCAACTTAGTGAGACCCTGTTTCAAAATAAAGAATAAAAAATAGGGCTGGGGATGTTGCTCGGAGGTAGAATGCCCCAGTACTGCAAAATAAATAAATAAATAAGTCAGTAACATAGTTAAACCTAGAACTGGTTTCATAAGAAAATAAAATTTGCCTTCAGAGCTGGGGTACAGCACTTATTTAGCATGTGTGGGGCCCTGTGTTCAATGCCCAGCACTGCAGGAAAGAAAAACAAATCACCTTGAAAAAAATTAATAGATGTCTTATTTTAAAAAGGAAGCATAAATAATAATAAGAAAAAATGATATGTATTGAGCAAAAATACATATTTTAAATGTTAAAAGATTTGAAGTACAAGATGAAATAAATATTATGAAAATTAGAAATGATTGAAATCGGTATAAAAAGGGACAAAAATTTAATAAACAAAAATGTAAATGGGAAAGATTTTGAAAAATGTATACCTATCACTAGCTATGAAAAAACAAACTAACACAATAAAAGAAACCAATAAAAAAAATCCTTGAGATATGGAGAGTGGTCAAGAAGCACCCACATGATGTGGGGCCTCCTTGAATTTCCCACATGGCCTCATGGCCTGCCCCTCACCCTCCAGCCGGCTGCTCTCCAGCCACACTGGTTCCTGGAACAGTCCAGGCATACCGTGCCCCAACAGCCTTTGCACTGCTGACTGCCTTTCTACACGCTTTCCTTTCGATAGCTAGACATTTTATATAAAATAAAAGTTTCATTTTCTACCACTGGAGTAAAATGGATTATTTAATAGATGGTAGAATAATTATTTAGACTTTTTGGAGGGTCAGGGTATTTGTCCTTATACTAAAGAAATTTCATGTAGATCAAAGAATTAAATGTGAAGCTATAAGCCACAAAAGAAATGAAAGAAAACATGAGAGCAGGACTGATATTCAGTTCATACAAGCTAGTAATGTCATACCAATGGCGTAGAATATATAGATAATCTATTTCTATGTCATCTGTCTGTCCTCTGTCTCTCTCCCATTTTAGTGTATGAATGTGAGCTCAAATTATAATCACACTAAATGTTTTGAGGCTTCTCTCTCACCTTTGCTTATGTTTATATTATATATAGTTACATATGGAGAAGACTTACTAAGCAGGACATAAAACAAACATCTCTATGACCAAAAAATGTAAGTATCATCTATTCAAAAACAAACAACTTAGGAAGAATATTTGTAACAATAATACAGGCCAAGGGCAACTATCCCGAATATACAAGAAGCTTTGAAATAATTTATGAAGAAATAAACTATATAAGCTGGGTGTGGTGGCTCACGCTTGTAATCCCAGTACTTGGGAGGCTGAGACAGGATGATTGCAGATTCAAGATCAGCCTCAGCATCATAGTAAGGCTCTCAGCAACTTAATGAGACATTATTTCAAAAATAAAAAATAAAATGGCTAAGGGTGTGGCTTGGAGGTAGAATACAATTGAATTCAATTCCCAGTACCACCAAAATAAATAAATAAACAAACTCCATAGACTACCCAGTAACTTCAGCAAAAAATAAATAAAATATTTTAATATATTTAAAATAAAGTATTAAAAACATTGATAATAAATGTTGGTGAAGGTGTAATGAAGTATATTTTCATTCAGATTTGAAGAAAGGATAAATTAATATTACTGTTCTATAGAAATTTGGCAATTAAATGGTTTTTTTTTCTTGTTTGTGTGTGATACTGGGGATTGAACCCAGGGGCATTCTACCTCTGAGTTACACCCCCAGCCCTATTTTTTATTCTTTATTTTTGAAACAAGGTCTCATTAAGTTGGAGAGGGCCTCACTAAGAAGTTGAGGCTGATCGCGAACCTGCGATCCTCCTGTCTCAGCCTCCCAAGTACTGGGATTACAGGTGTGCGCCACCACACCTGGCTATTTAAAAATATATACCCTTTAATCTAGAAGTCCCATGTCTAGAAAACTCATCCTTGCAGAAATACACAAGAAAGATCTTAGTGCATGAATGTTCATTTAGAAGAAGAAAAAAAAGGAAAAATGAACCTGTTTACCAATCTGAGATAAATATTTTATGGCATAGTCATAAAATATTGTGCTGTTTTACAAAATGAGATAGGCCTATTTGTAAAAATATTGAGAGGTTTTCAAGACATGTTATTAGATGAAAATAACAAGTATCAGCACACCGTATTTGGTATGATTTTGTTTCTATAAAAATATATCCATGTAGCTGTCTGTTGAAATGCACAACAGACACCTGCATTCACACACACACACACACACACACACACACATACACTAGCATATGCAGAGAAAAAATAGGAAGTATATTTATTACTTGCTAATACTCATCACTTTGTGGGGTAAGGGTATTTCAGTTGCTAAGCCAGACATTTGCTAATGTTGGCATTTTTCCAAAACAATGAATGTGTGTTTTTTAAAACAAAGTAAAAGAGAGTTTTAAAAAAGATTTAGAAGGAGCTATAAATGAAAAGATACCCCAGAAACATATCTTAGGTCTTTGTTTCATCTAACAGAGATTCAGGACCACACGTCAAGCTGAAGAATGTATATAGCATTCCTAAACATAGTTTCTTTGAGACAAAAAATGATGGATCATTTCTGGATAATAGCAAAATGTGCAATCTGATTTCTCTTCTATGACTTCTGAAATATATTGCCTTGAGGGAGATGAACTTTATGCAGTGTTTTACTTATTAAGTTCTGTCAATGGGCGTGCTTAGAAAGTGACTTTTTCTAATCTTTGTGATTTTCTTTATTTTATCTTTTGAAATGTTTTATTTCTACTAATAACTGAGAAATGTTCTCAGGTAAATTGAGTATGAAGTGTTTTAAAAAAAGGATTTAGTAATATGTCTTTTTGAAATGCTAATCCTTGGAACATTTTAAGATTTCCAGCTCACATCAGTCTCCTAGTTACACTGAATAAATTGGAACACTTGTACTTAGCCAGTTCACTTCCTTGAGGAGGAAGCTTAGCAAGGAATTTTTTAGAAAACGATACTCAAGTGGCGATACATCCTAAAAGATTCTGCAACTCAACATGATTAAAAGCAGCGTCATATAATAAAACCTCAATTCTGAAAATAACAGCAAGCAACTATTTGAGAAAACATTAACTTTAAGACCAAGACAAGTCTGGATCATATGAAGAATTCAAATTGTACATCCTATCTCCTGCAAGCCTTGTTCTTTAAGGAGAGAACAACAGACCCACTCAAGGAGAAAAACTGAGAATCCGGCACATTCATTCTACAAAGACTCGTGGACCACATCTTATGCCTAACACTGTTGTAGGTGCTGGCATTGTACTAGTGAACAAAACAGACAAAAATACCCTCTCAGAATATACAGTCTTGAAAATAAAACCACATCAACACTGATTCCTAAGCTCTAAATCAACTTTAGATTTAGACAATTGAGCAGGGGCTAAGTTTGTTGTGTTTTATAGAAATATCTCCTATTAAAAATACGTTAATAAACCTAGAGCTGAGTCATGTTTAAATTGCTCTGAAATTAAAGCTTTAAAATATACATTAATAAAGATTATGAACTTAAGTATAATATACATGCTAATACATATAAATCTTGTGATCAAATGATATGAGATTAATACATATTAATATGTATATGATTAATATGATTAATCAAATTAATACACATTAATCTAATGATCAAAACAAATCTCTATAAACTATGAATATTGAGTTAGTTGATATTTTAGTTTTCTTGTATATATTTGAAAAAGTTATGAAATTCATACCTTAAAATACTTGAGATATAAAAATAATTCAGATTTGATTTTTTAAATTTTATTGGCATATTGGGTTTTTATATTAAATTTGGAATTCAAAGGCATTTAGGATAGAGACTTTTTAACATGTCCATTTGGTCAACATTCTCCAAATCATTTTCTGTAAATTTAACTAAATTTCTCAAAGATTTCTATGTAGAGATTGCTGGTTTTTAAACATTTTCTTTTCATGTTCCTACTAACACAAATTAATACTGTGGTAAGATAATAGTTAAAGATTAAAAGTTTATTCTACTAACCTTTGAACAAAATTATTGAGAGTCATAGTTTTCTTACCACGTAGTTAACATCCTCAATTAGCCTCAAATTCTAACATGAGTCATGTCTTTAGGAGATGGAACAGTTAAGATAGTTTCCTTTCTTTTTCTTTTCTTTTTTTCCCAGATAGATATGTAATGGTTGTTTGTTGATGGTTGTCTGTGAGTTCAAAGTACTTGATATATGTAGTCTGTGAAGCATTAAATATTTTAGCTGCACATTTGGGATTTGAAATCATTCTACATTTAAATCCATTTATACTAAGCACATTCTGAATCCCCTAATGTATGTTATGAGAAAAAAGCTCACTAAAAATGAAATCTGTTTTCCAGGTTTTGAAAAAATTGTTTAACCATTCATATTCAACTATCTTTTTTGAGGATTTGGCTTTCACTTTTGGAGAAAACTTTTCTGTTGCATGTCTAAAGATTGTTTTGTTCTTTACAATTCAAGGAATTCAGATGAAGCTGCAGTTCAAACAACCATTACAGTTTGTAATTCTAGCTCTCAATTTTGGAGTTATTTTCTTTGTTTTTTTTTTTCAGGATCTTTGCTTAAGACCAACTATAATCTCCTTACTGATTATTTCAATTGCATTGATCTGCCCTGCTTGTTTTCCAATAGTTCATTGGTTTGTTGCCCTTTAAAAATGAAGGGGCTGGGCTGTTTACAAGATTGTCCATACTATCCTATGTCCAAAAGCAGATAGGTAGGCAGTAATAATTCTGCTTTAGTGATAGAATGGTTTCAAGCACATTTTTTACTATGAATATCTATCTATCCATCCATCTATCTATCATCTATCCTGCATCACCATCCATGAGAAGATATTAGACATTGACAGAATAAAGGAAGTAGTTCAGAATCAAGTATAGGATGAGATTTTTTTTAATCGCTAAAGAATATGTGGAATTTAATTTTACTACTGTAGATAAATTATTCATGTGTGAAATAAACGGGATATTCCATGTGTCTGACAAGGTGTTTGTCTGCAATTAGGTTGATGGAGTTAAGAATCACCTGTAAAAACTATGGGATATGTACACAATGGCATTTTACTCAGCCATAAAGAAGAACAAAATTATGTCACTTGCAGGGAAATGGATGGAGCTGGAGAACATTATGCTAAGTGAGATTAGTCAGTCACAAAAAGTTAAAAGTCGGATGTTCTCCCTAATATGCAGAAGCTAGGGAGAAACAGGACATAGAAGGGACTTCAGACGAAAGAGGAGAAACCTAGATGAGTGAAGAGGGCGACCTAACTGAGGGGGATATGAGGGGGAAAGAGGGAAACACCACAATGGACATACACAAACTTATCAAAGTCAATCACTATGCTGAGCACAGGAAAGAGGGAAGGGGGAAGGAATAGGGTGGGAACTGGGGGAGGGCTCAGTGAGTGCTGTGTGCATGTATGCCTCTATCACCCTGAACTTCATCAAGATGTATGATTACAATGTACCAATTTAAAAAAAGAATCACCTGTAAGGAAAAGTAAGGCATATTGTACTGAAACGTAAAATGTGTTAATATATATGTATATATATATATATATATATATATATATATATTTTAAGATACTATAAGTGTGTTAATTATTAAAGTGATAAAATGTACTTCTGCCTTAAATAACAATATATAACACTGATCCATAGAACTTTTGCATATTTTCTCTTTTTATTAATTTTACACATCTTTGTGATAAAATTCAACCAAATTTCCTAGCTATGTGACTAAGGTACCTTCTCTAGTTTGTGGGTTACTATTAGCACCAACAATTTTGTTGTCTACTCTAGACTATAAGCACCTAAAAAGTCAAAGACTCCACCTAGTTCTAACTCTATCAGCCAGTTTAAAAATGAATTAAGACAAATAAACAAAATAATTGCATGAAGACAGCTTTATTTTCCCACCTGCTATTTGGGGTATGTAGATACAAGCTTATTGGAAACCACTTCTTTCAGTATCAAAACTACATCTTGTAGCACATATATATTTATTTCTTATTAGGCTATTGCCTTGGAACTTTTTTTTTCAAATGTAGCATATAAATCGGATGTTTGCAATAGCAAATATGCTAACTAGTTCCACTTTAAAGATCTTTGTAGATATTTTTTCTCCTTTGGGTAATTTTAACATGCCACCATTTCCCACTGGCTGTTAATTTATCACTATTAAGATTTTAATAGTTTTATGGCCTGTAGTATTAAGAGAAGTAATATTCTTCTCTAATAATGTAGTACAGTTTGAAGATGATTATGTTGCCTTCCAGTATTTTAATATGCTTGGTCTTTCATTTTAATTGAGGAGTAGCATGATATACCCTATACTCAGTGAAATTAGAGACGTGGGTACCAACCTTGGCACCACCAACACCTGCTGTGTGATTTTAGATAATTCTTTCTACCTCTCTGAAACCCAATTGTTGCAAAAAGATTCGTACTTTTATTTCTGACACCTTGCTATACTGAAGTCAAGATGATATGTTTTGCTATTAATTTTTTCTAATGGTAGGTAAAGTTCCAAATCTGCCAAAGATTTAAACTTTATTTTAGGGTGGTTATCACTGGCATAACATCACCACTCACTCATTTTTATTCCTATATGCTAACTTTGAGTGGGAGATAAGAAGGTAGATTTGTAGCTTGTGTGCCAGGAATAACCTCGGGAAGTAGTTCATGCTCATGAGCACCATTTTAGATGAGGATTCAGAAAAGACTTTGAGGGTTTCAGGGACACTAAAGCTCTCTGCTGAACAACACTCCACGATCCCATTATTCTATTACAGATATTCTCTAGTCTCCATGTCAGGAACAAAAGGAGTGTCTAAAATGTCCTTTTTATTTAAAAAAAGTTTAAGGAGATGAAACTGTTAATTGACTTGATTTGATCATTACAAGCTATATACATATATCCTCTTATCACATGATACACCATAAATTTGTACAAATAAAATCATAAACAAATAAATAAAATGTCCTTTAAGTTATTTTGTTTACAAGTTATTTTCTTTCATTGTATCAGTTTAATGACATTTAAATCTTATATATTCAGAATATTTTTTTTCTTTTTAGAATAGCAACTCCCACCAATTCCATTTGTTGACTCTGTCAGAAAACTAAAATCAATGGATCTGCCTGATCATGGACTGAAACCTCCAAAACTGTGAGCCATAATAAATCTTTTCTTTTACAAAAAAATTAGCAATATCCTGATTGCTAATGATGTTAAACATTTTAATATATTTATTGCCCATTTACATTTCTGAATTTTAGAAGTGCCTATACAGTTCAATTGCCCATGTTTTGATTGGGTTATTTGGTTTTTTAGTGGTGAGTTTATTTTTTACTGCATTTTAGGTTTTTTATTATTTTTTGGTGCATTATAGTCTTACATCATAATGTAGTTCATAGTGATGACATACATGCACACAAGTTTTTAAATTTCTTTATATATTCTAAATATTAGTTCTCTATAAGAGGAGTAGCTGGCAAAGATCTTCTCCCATTCTGTAGGCTGTCTCCAGAATTTTCATTGTTTCCTTTGCTGTGCTGAAGGTTTTAAATTTGATAACATCCCATTTATTGATTCTCAGTTTTATTTCCTGAGCTTTGGGGAATCTTATTGAGGAAGTCTGTACCAGTGCCTATACATTGGAGGGTTGGTCCTGTGTTTTCTTACTAATTATAGAGATTCTGGTCTAATCTCTAAGTCTGTGATCCATCTTGAGTTGATTCTGGTACAGGGTGAGAGATTAAATGCAAATCAAAACTACACTGAGATTTCATCTAACTCTAGTTAGAATGGCAATCAAGAATACAAGAAGCCAGGCGTGGTGGCGCACACTTGTAATCCCAGTACTTGGGGAGGCGGAGACCAGAGGATCAGGGTTTGCGGCCAGCCTCAGCTCTTTCTCTCCCTGTCTCTCTCTCTTCCTGTCTCTCTCTCTCTCTCTCTCTCTCTCTCTCTCTACCTAGTAAGGCCCTCCGCAACTTCGTGAGACCTGGTTTCAAAATAAAGTATAAAAAAATAGGGCCAGGGGTGTAGCACGGAGGTAGAAGGCCCCTGGGTTCAATC
>PVJS01056433.1:0-12351 GCA_004027185.1 Glis glis | reverse complement strand
GGATTCTGGTTGATAATGGAGAACCCTCAGCGGAATAAGGGAAGTGGTACAAGGGAAGGGGGAGGGCAAGAAAGAAGTGAATTAATGGAATTACTATCATAAATAATATGTACATGTGAAAATATACCAACATCATTCTTGGTACTCCATACGGGTGGGGGGAGGCGGGGGGGCACTAAGAGCTGTGTGCATATATGTTAACATCAAGTAGATATTCATTTCAATGTAAGACTCCAATGCACCAATAAAAGCACGTTAAAAAAAATATCCTTCTCAACCAGATTTGTTGGTGCATGCCTGTGATCCTAGTACTTGGGAAGCTGAGACAGGAGGATTGCAGGTTCAAGGCCAGTGTGTAGTAACTTGGCGAGACCCTGTTTCAAAATAAAATAATAACAAATGCTAAGGGTGTACCTCAGTGGTAGAACACCCCTGGGTTCAATCCCCAGTAACACATAAACACACACACACACACACACACACACACACACACACACACAGATCTTCTGAATATTCACATAAGTATATAAACTATATTGTTTTAATTACTAAAATTCTAGTGACTCCTATATTAACTTTTTCCTCCTGATTGAGTTATCATTGAAATTTTAATTGTGGTTTATCTAAACATAAATATATGATATATTTTAATCTTACAAATATGTCAAAATATAATTTTTATGGAAGATAATTTAGGACAGAAAAATGGCAAGAAACTCCACATAAATCTCTAAACACCCAATGTTCTCTTGGCTCAGTCATCCCAGGCTGGGCCAATCACTTGGGTGCCAAATTGATCCATAATCCTTTTTCATTATATAACTATGTCTTGAGACATAATTTTTTATGGGGGACAATCAAGGACAGAAAAAATGGCAAGAATCTATACATAAATATTTAAACACTTAATATTCTCCTGGCCCAGCCAACCCAGATTAGACCAATCAATTGGGCACCAATCAATCAAGTGACTTCTGGGATCAATGGTGCTTTACCAGCACCAGAACTTCCACCTGTTGGCTACTTGGAGTCAATAGCTGCCACCTACTGAAGGCAAATCGGTCAGGAGTGAGAAGGGTCTAGCTTCTCTTTCTGAAAAATGTTTGACTGAGCACTCACACTTTTATGGAACATAATTCAGGTTCTGAAAAATATGCTCACCTGACGCTCAATTTATATGTTTTTTAAACACTTAGCTGAATTACGGTAGGGGTTCGTTAATTCAGAAATGACTATCCCTATAAATAAATTGCACTCGAACCAAACTATATGTTATTATATAATTAAGGTGATGGGAAAAGTTTCACAGCTGTTCCTTGACTTGTGATGGTATTATGTCCCGATAAACTCATCATGAGTTGGAAATGCATTTAATACATATACTGAGCATCATAATTTAGCCACATAGTACAACTCAAGAGCCTGGGTTGTTTCCCTTCACAATCGTGCAGCTCCCTGCCACCACCCAGCATCAGGAGAGATTAGCATACTGTATACCGTGAGCCCAGGAAAAGATCAAAATAATTCAAAGTATGGGTTTTTAATGGATAAGTATTGCATTTGAACCACTATAAAGGCAAAAACCGGTAAGTCAAATCACTGTATGTTAGGGACCAACTGTATTAGATGACTATAAAAGTAAATAGATCTGTTGCAAATGGATTACTTTCAGAGAAATATGGTCTTTCTAAGTTGCTGAGGCTGGCCTCAAAAACTGCAATCTTCTTGTCTCAATCTCTCAAGTAATGGGATTACAGGTGTGTGCCACTGTGCCTGACCAAAATGCATTTTATTCTCTAGGAAAATACAAAAAATTCTAAGTTCATATGCAGCTAACAATATAGCTCAAAACATGTAAACCATAAGTACAAAGAGATATTGATAAATCTCTATCACCTTTCTTAGCAACTCATAAAACATTGGCTCAAAAAAACCAAACAAACAAAAGGAAAAAGAATTAGTGGGGTATAAAAGCAAAAGATACCAATTACTTAAACAAAACAATTAGCTTATTGACACAGAGGATATAAAGTAAGCTTTTGACCCAATGACTGGAAAGTATATATAATTTCCAAATATCAAACATGCATAAAATTGTATATGTATGTATACTTTCTGTTTGATATTTTTCAAATATCAACATGTGTAAATATATATATAATTTTCAAATATCAAACATCCACAAAAAGTGGCTACCTGATATGTCAAACCTCAACAGAATAAAACAATAAGAATCATGCAGGTAGCCATCTCTGAGCACAATGATATTAAGCTAGAAATCAAATGAAATTATGATTGGACTTTTTATTTTTCAAAATTAAAATATAATTCTAAATGTTAATGTGGGAAAAGAGAAATAGCAATGAAAAATAAAAATAAAGTAGGACTCAACAAATTCATTATGTATCAAAATTAGTAAATTTCACTAAGACAAAATTAGAGGAAAATTTATAGACCAAATTGCTTATGTTAAGATGAAAATGAAGGAAAGCTAAACTATAATGAAATAAGCCTCCAACTTAAGAATAGAGAAAATGAAGAGTAAGATAATAAGAAAAGAAACTAAGGAAGTGCATACAAAATAAACCAAAACAAAGATATTTTTAATTTGAACAATCTTACACAGCAGCCTTGACAAACTTATAGTAGCAAGAAGTAACAAATTTGGCCAAGTACAGTGGCTCATGCCTGTAATCCCAGTACTTGGGAGATTGAAACAGGAGGATCACAGGTTTGAGGCTAGCCTCAGCAATTTAGCAAGACCCTCAGCAACTTTGCGATACTCTTTCAAAATAAAAATAAAGAGGGCTGGAGGTGGATCTCAGAGGTAGAATGCCCCTGGATTCAATTCCTAAGTATAAGAAAAAAGTAACAAGAAATTAAGCCATCAATAAATGTTTCTATAGCAATCACACACACACACACACACACACACACACACACACACTAAACCCCACATGTACAGATCCAACTACACATAAAATATTTTAAAAATTGAATCTGTACTGAATGAATGAGTATATATATATATGTGTGTATATATACATTTTTTCTTGTCATTATTCCCAGCAATCATTTACATAGTATTTGCATTGTACTTGGTATTATAAGTCATCTTGGGATGATTTAATGTATAAGGGCGTGTTTTGATCAATATTCTCACTGCTGTAATACAAGACAACAGACCACACAACTTAGGGGAAAGAATATTTATTTAATTACAGTTTTCTGGAGATTTTGGGTTCAGTCCATGTGAGGACAGGGTCTGCGGAGCTCAGGGCATGGTGGTGGGAAGAAGAGAGAGGGAGAGAGCTAGGGCTCTGTCCTCACATCACGGACGTCAGAAGAGAGAGAGAGAGAGAGTAGGAAGAACCTTAAATAATCCCCAAAGTCACACCCCCAGGGACCACTCCTTAGCAACCAAGCCCCACCTCCAACATGGCTGCCACACCCCCAGCAACGGCTCCTTAGCAACCAAGCCGGCCTCCAACATGGCTGCCTGGTTTCCATGAGGGATAGAGGGATGTTATAAATCCAAACCATTACAGGGAAGATATGTAGGTCATACAAAAATAGCATGGCATTTTATCTAGGGTACTCAAGCATCCACAGATTCCGGTTTCCATGGGGATCCTGGAACCAATCCCCAGCGGGCACCAAAGGATCACTGTGTGAAAACAACAACAACAAAAAACCACAAACCACTACCTCACACCATACACTAGCAACCACTCAAATCAGGACAAATGTGAACAGCAAAGCTGAACAATATTTAGAAGTCAGCAGATGGGACTAGTATGACATCCAAGTAGGAAAGGCATAGTTAAATAAGATGCAAAAAGCTTACCCACAAAGAAAACACGTGGTTCAGTCAAGTAAATTAAGATAGAAACTTGCGTTCTTCCAAATAAATAAATAACACCTCCTAACGACAATCCAGAGGGGAACGCAATTCAGGAGT
Organism: Glis glis; assembly: GCA_004027185.1. Classification (NCBI taxonomy): domain Eukaryota; kingdom Metazoa; phylum Chordata; class Mammalia; order Rodentia; family Gliridae; genus Glis; species Glis glis. The sequence continues at coordinate 8,390 of PVJS01056433.1, read as the reverse complement.
CATTAAGCCTGTTTACAAATCTTCTGAATATCTCTTTGGGGCCCTGGACTTTCACACCCACTGGAATTAAGTGTGGCCATCTGGCTTGTTTGGCACGCTGGCCAAACATGCGCTCTACAAGAATGCGCTTTCTGTGGTTTGTCACTATAGGAACATATGGGAACAGAGGAGGAGGATGGCCCTAAAAACAAAGCCACTTCCCATGTTGCACTTTGGATCCACACCAGTGTCTTTGATGCCCGCACTATGATGCCTCCCTGAACCCACCGGCTTAGTAAGTCCTCAGCGCATTAGAAAATAGAAATGGGAAGCATTTTCGGCTTTCCTACAATTTTCTAGTCCCTCAAATTCTCATTTCCCACTCCTGACTCGATAGGTTTCTATAGAACTCTTGACAGAGGGAACAAAAGTTAGCTTGTATAGAGCTCGTGCTACTCAGATGAGCCAGCCTAGAAATGTGTTTTCTTTGGCAAAGCTCAGAGGACAAATAATGCAGACTTGTGAGCAATACTGGCTCCGGTGTGTGTCAAAAGAATGATTTCCCATGCAAATACACAAGACAGAGTAGGTTACTGGATTGCTATGTCAGCCTGTGCTATCGTAGCATCGTTCCAAGTGACCAATGTCTTGAGCCTACTGAGAGACCATCCTCAATGAGTCTATGGAAAGGTTTATATGTGTTAGCTCATCTCCAAGTGGGGTATGCTGTTGCCTGAGAGCTACAGCTGGCTGATCAGTGGGCTGTTAGCAATTTACCATCAATGGTCACTTAGAAATCCATGCACAAGACTGAAAGAAATTGATTGCCAGCTGGGCTTGGTGGCACACACCTGTAATCCCAGTGCTTGGGAGGCTGAGACAGGAGGATCGCAGGTTGCAGACCAGCCTCAGTAACTTAGCTTGACTCTTAGTAACCTAGAAAGACCCTGTTTCAAAACAAAAACTAAAAAGAGGGTGTAGCTCACAGGTAGAATGTCTCTGGGTTCAATCCCTAGTACCTTGAAAAAAAATTTTTTTTGATTATCAGCAATGACCACACCCCTGGCTCACGGGAACTTTCAAATGGGTGCAAATGAGGATATGTTCACAGACATTTGCTGAATATAGTTTGTCATGCATATGGAGATAAGTGTTTAATATATGACTGTGGGGCAACTCATAGAGAAAAAATTACAACAACAGGAGGGAGAAAAAGGTGGGAGTGAGAAAATGATCTTTTAGAGGTAAAATGAAAGAAAAAGTTTGGCAAGAAGAAAGAATAACCAAGAGGCTCCAATGGAGAAATAAATAAATAAATACTCTGGAACTAAGAACATTACAAGCATGAATATATGGTTCTATAGATGCATATAGTATCTATCATGCCAAGAAATTATAGGATGTACTAAAGCAGGGCTGTATGTCCTAGACATAAATTAGACCATTCTAGTCTTGAGTTTATCTTCCAAATCCGCTAAGAATATCCATCATAGCTTTTGCCTTTTACATATTTAACCACATAAAATATGTGAGAGTATATCGATAAAACACATGTATTACCCACAAAGTGATAACTAAGCTGGATGAGACAAAGAAATGGATGGGAATCAAATGTGCAACTTTTGCTTACTATATATTTTCTAGTGATGAAGTCTCCATAGTTTAGCACTTGAACATTACACTTGATTCATGACAATTGGGGGCTTTTTTTCTTCCTTCTCATCAACAATATGTGACTCTCTATTTTCCTCATCCTGACATTCATGCCCAGAAAGCCAATCTGTTGTTTTATATTCCTTTCATCTGCCAGGGGGAAAAAAAAATCACTTTCACCTTATGTAAAAAAATCAGTGAAATTCTGAGTGGATTTTTAAAATCCCTCCAAATTCAATGCAGTTTGTAAGAGATGTTTTGAGTATGGTCTAGGATGAAAGGGGGAGAGGAGAAATAACGTTAATTTATGCGTCTTAATTTTGCATTCTGGGCTTCTCAATTTAAACATAAATGGAAATGTTTAGCGATCATTTACTAATGCTACAGTACAAACACCTTGTTAATGCTTTGTTTTAAAAACCAGGGTAAGTTAGCTATAAAAGCACTTAAACTTAATCCACAAAGTGCCTGCAAACTAACTGGAGAGTCAAGACTCACACATATGAAAATAAATGGTAATTATGCCCTAAAGACAATAAATCTTATAAGGTTTAGAGGGAGGCAGAGTTGGTACACACTGTGCTCTTTCTTGATAATGTCAATAACGGGGGTGGCTTTTAATAACAGAACTAGAGAGATTCATTTAGGCAAACATTAAAAACATAGTACAGCTGGGCGTGGTGGCGCACGCTTCTAATCCCAGTACTTTGAGAGGCGGAGACCGGAGGATCCGGGTTCGCGGCCAGCCTCAGCTCTCTCTCTCTCTCTCTCTCTCTCTCTCTCTCTACCTGGTGAGGCCCTCCGCAGCTTTGTGAGACCCGGTTTCAAAATAAAGTATAAAAAAAAGGTAGGGCCGGGGGTGTAGTGCGGAGGTAGAACACCCCTGGGTTCAATCCCCGGTACCTCAAAAAACAAGCAAACAAATAAACAAACCAACAAAGTACATATGAAGTCCTGGATCTGTGAGCCTGGGTCAGAGCTTGGACATTTTCAAAATTCATAACATTGACAGTCTCTTGAACTCCAGATTGTCCTAATGGTATCAATAATGAAACATTAAAATAGGTATGAGTGGAATGTTGATTCTACTCCGGAAAGTGTGCTCTTCTTAAATGAGGACTTCTCCCAGGTGGGCACGTAAGATAAATACTTCCCCACCAAACCTTCCAGCAGGAAGGCAGCCTTTTATCATGATACACTCTTTAATTCTTGACTCAGGGCAGAGCCTTGTAAAAACAATTATTTAGATTTAAACGCAGTTAGCTTTGGTTTAAACTCCAAGATTCTTTGGGGGAAAAATAAAAGAATACCTCATTGAGGCACACTATGAGCATATGCTTCAAATTTACTATTCTTTCATTTTCTTAAAAAAAAGGTCTATTTTTCTTGGAGTGCTTTGGTTTCCTTCTAAATGTGCCAAAAAGATTTGGGAGGACTTGGTAGAGTGTTTGCTTGTTTGGGGTCTTTCTTTCTCTCTCTCTCTCTCTCTCTCTCTCTCTCTCTCTCTTTCTTTATTGTACTGGGGATTGAACCCAGGGCCATTCTACCTGTGATCTGAGCTACCCCAGCCCTATTTTATTTTTTTAGTTTGAAACAGGGTCTCACTAAGTTGCTGAGGGTCTTGCTAAATTTCTGAGGCTGGCCTTGAATCTGTGATCCTCCTATACTGTGAGCCTCCCAAGTACTGGGATTACAGCTGTACACCACCACCATGCCCGGGTTGAACTAGGATTCTTAAGAGTATATTTCTAAGCCGGGCGTGGTGGCACACGCTTGTAATCCCAGTACTTGGGAGGTGGAGACCGGAGGATCTGGGTTCACGGCCAGCCTCAGCTACTTAGTGAGGCCTCCACAACTTCCTGAGACCCAGTTTCAAAATAAAGTATAAAAAAATAGGGCTAGGGGTGTAGCTCAGAGGTAGAATGCCCCTGGGTTCAATCTCCGGTACCACAAAAAAAAGTGTATTTCTAGACTGTGGTTCAGGTTGGTTGCTACCATTTTTATGCTCCAATTTAAAGACAAATGTTTCTTTTTTTTTTTTTTTTTTTTGTTTTGGTGCTAGGGATTGAACCCAGGGATATTCTACCTCTGAGCTATACCCCTAGCCCTATTTTACTTGTTATTTTAAACAGGGTGTCACTAAGTTGTGGAGGGCCTCAGTAGCCATGAACCTGTGATCCTCCTGTTTCAGCCTCCCAAGTACTGGGGTTACAAGCATGCACTGTCATGCCCAGCGAAATACTGGGTTATTTTTGTAGGTGCAAAGTAGCTTATGGGCTTGTCCCCCCCATCTTCATAGATACTTACAACTTGCTCAGTACCAGGGAGACCCAGAAATAAAGGAAATCTAGAATCAGCACCTCCCGATCTCTCTAGAACCAGAACACAACACACACCCACTCATATCCATTAAGTGTGAGCAACCATGCTGACGAGCTAAACGGTGTGGTACCGACAAGAATAGAATGGATGTACATCAACAGAACTGAGACTTTAGGGTCCATAGGCAGACCTCTGGAATCCACACATCTACACACAAACAGTAGCTGTGAAAAAAAGCAAGAGACTTATTTCAGAGCATTATATTTAATAGGAAAAAGGTTCCATTCCATCTCTTAAAGGTCTTTTCATTTTTGTTACAGGGTGGGTGGGTAGCAGGGATGGTGGAAATAGTTAGACTTGTGGAATTCATTTCATTTACCAGGTTTTCACTCAATGCGTTCTGTGTCTACCCCTGGGATTCAGGTTTTGGCTTGGTCAAAGACATAAGGAAAAGATACTTGAAATGTTGATTTAAACGCTGTTGGTTGGCAATAAAAATACAGATATAACTGATGTGGAGTGTATGGGTAATTGTTATATTTCATGACTGTTGTTAGCTCTCAGACAGAACATGTCAATAGCAGGCCAAAGGGCAGAGATTAACTAACATAACCACACAACGATGTGTGTGTTTTGCTTTAATAATTCATGGAGGAAATGTAGACAGGAAGACCCATGCCAGTTTCTATTCTGTGTTTCACAAATCTAGAATTATTATTATTACTATTATTATTATTATTATTATTATTATTATTATTTACTGGGGATTGAACCCAGGGATATTCTATCTCTGAGCTATACCTCCTGCCAATTTTATTTCTTATATTGAAACAGAGTCTCATTAAGTTGCTGAGAGTCTCACTAAGTTGCTGAGGCTAGCCTTGAACCTGAGATCCTCCTGTCTCAGCCTCGCAAATACTGGGATTACAGGCATGTGCCACCATGCCCGGCTTAGAATAGTCTTAAACATCTCCATAAGTTCAGTTCTCTTGTCTGTAGAATTGGTGAAAATTCCACATACACTAGGGATTGTTCTAAGGATTAGATCTTTGGAATATATAAAATTCCCAGCACATTAAAAACATGCCTTCAATGTTAGAAATCATGATTGCCAGCCGGGTGTGGTGGCGCACACTTGTAATCCCAGTACTTGGGAGGCTGAGACAGGAGGATCGCAGGTTTGTGGCCAGGCTCAGCTACTTAGTGAAGCCCTCCCCAACTTGGTGAGACCCTGTTTCAAAATAAAGAATAAAAAGTAGGGCTGAGGTTCAATCCCCAGTACCACACACACACACACACAAAAGAAATGATGACTGCCCTCCAAGCAAGCATACAAATGTGTAAATAATCACCTTATAATATGAACACAGTGTTGTAATATAATGCCTTAAAACCAGCATTCGTATGTTTACCCAAAGTTACAACATCAAATTGCATTGCCAGTCTATAGCAAATTGATAATCCTGAGATCTCATGATTACTCCCAATCACATTTATTATTTTTATTATTTAGGAGACATGGAGGGAAACCTTTTAAATATGAAAGCTCTGAGCCAGGTGTTGTGGCACATGCCTGTCATCCCAGTATTTGGGAGCCTGAGAGAGGAGGATCACAGTTTAGAGGCCAACCTCAGCAACTTAGCAAAGAGACCCTCAGCAACCTAGAAAGACTCTATTTCAAAATAAAAAATAAAAATGGTTGGGAATGTTGCTCATAGGAAAAATGCCCCTGGGTTTGATCCCCAGTACCAAAGGAAGAAAGGAAGGAAGAAAGGAAGGAAGGAAGGAAGAAAGGAAGGAAGGAAGGAAGGAAGAAAGGAAGGAAGGAAGGAAGGAAGGAAGGAAGGAAGGACTGGAATTTTGGAAAAATTGCAAAATTGGGGTTATGTTTGGCTCAAGATCTCTTCCTTTCATTGGGATCATGACTCATCCTTTAGAGAAAGGCAAATTGTAGAAGGTAAGGTCAAAAACATGGTCAGCTTAGACTAGGAGGATTGAGCAAGCTCTCTGCCTATCCATGGGATGGCCGATCAGGCCACATCAAGAAACTCAGAGCCAACAGTCACCGAGAACCACGACATGCTGGCTCTGAAAAGACCCCAGCAAGGTGGAAGCCATTAGGAAAGCCACTGCCCCCTCCCAAATACGCCTTGCTTGTTTCTTACTACCAATGAGCCATATGGATCTCTCTACAGCCAACTGCCAATATTTTAGATAAAATAGATACTACTTCTCATTGTAGTATCCATCATGCTGAGTGACAGATGGGAATGAGTCTTTAACAAGTGACTTCATATAATGGACAGATGATAGATGATAGATAGATGATAGATAGATGATAGATAGATAGATAGATAGATGATAGATCGATAGATGATAGATAGATAGATAGATAGATAGATGATAGATGATAGATAGATTGACAGATGATAGATAAGACAGATAGATATATGATAGATAGATAGATGATTGATTGATAGATAGATAGATAGATAGATAGATGATAGATAGGTGATAGAAGCATACATGCACACAACACTTGGTGTGCTTCTCTCTGAATCCCACTGCACTCCCTCCTCTTCCCTTTCATGGCATTGAGATTGGCATTAGTAATTTCATATACATCTATTGTATTGCTTAAACTGTTACCTTCTTTACACCTCTATCCCCCTCCTCCTTCCTCTAAACCCCCTCCATCACTCCATTGGAGTCTCTGCTCTTCTATCTGAGGTCTCTTTTGTTACCCAGCTTCTCTCTCGCTTCCACATAGGAGAGAAAACATACAACTCTTCGCTTTCTGAGACTGACTGATCTCACTGAGCAGACTACTCTCAAGCTCCACCCATTTTGCTGCAAATGACATAGTTTTGTTCTTCTTTCTGGCTGAGTAAATTTCTGCATATCCATGTTTTTTTTCTAGCCGCACAGTTCACAATAGCCAAACTATGGAACCAGCCTAGGTGTCCATCAGCAGATGAATGGCTCACAAAACGTTGGTCTGTACACACAATGGAATTTTAAAAAGTGATTTCAAAGGACAAACACTTGGCTTCCAAACAGCTTGCAAATGGTCTCATAATATGGGCAAGAAAATTAATTACCGGTGCACGGGATCTCCAGAGTGCCGTATATTTTGTGGAATCTTTCTTTCAGCAGGGCTGTGAACAAGGCTTCAAGAAGACCAAAAAGAGTTGATGGCAGGTGAAGCCAAGGCCCGCTTGCCCTCCAAAAGCCACACAAAATACAATGCGGTATTTTCCATAGCTCTTGTGTCCCTGACTGCTGTGCTAGGTTTCTTTTATGAGATCATCAATGCTAGCCAAGACTTAGGAGGAAAATGTACCCATCAGACAGCAAAGTACCCATCTAGTGTTTGCACAATTGTTTATTTAAAATTTAAGCTGGGTGTGGTGGCACACGCCTATAATTCCAGTAGTTGGGAGGCTGAGACAGGAGGATGGCAGGTTCGAGGTCAGCCTCAGCCACTTAGCAAGAAGACCCTGTTTCAAAATGAAAAATAAAAGCCGGGCGTGGTGGTGCATTCTTGTAATCCCAGTATTTGGGAGGCTGAGACTGGAGGATCCAGGTTCGCGGCCAGCCTCAGCTACTTAGTGAGGCCCTCCACAACTTAGTGAGACCCTGTTTCAAAAAATAAAGAATAAAAAAATAGGGCTGGGGGTGTAGCTTGGAGGAAGAATGCCCCCGGGTTCAATTCTCAGTACCGCAAAAAAAAAAAAAAAAGAAAAAGAAAAAAGGGGACTGATGGTGTAGTTCAGAGGTAGAATGTCCCTGGATTTAATCCCCCATACCACCAAAAATAAAATTGAATGAAATTTAAATGCATTAGTGATTTATGCATCATCCCACGTAAAAGGGCATGCAATTCTTGCAAATGATAGTATGAGAATTAAAGATAGATGCAGTTTGGTTCCCTCACGAGAAATGAGACATTGTCATTCCACAAATCACAATATTATCTGGTCTCCCACCACGAATGCGTCTTCTGACATTTTAGTGAGCCCGATCTTTCTTTAAAAAAAAAAAAGCCATCATAAAAATGAAATCAGACATTTGTTGAATGTGGGAGAAAATGTTCACAGAAGGAAATGGTGTGAATCAGATGCAAGCAGATGGTGAGACTCTGTGGCTGGCTGCCTGCTCTCTCAAGGGGAAAGGAGCCCTGGCAAGGTGAATAGGCCAGCCAGCATGGGGACGACCCCATCAACCTTCCACCCGGGGCCTGTGAAGAAGACTGATCCGCCAGACTCCACCTCCACCAGCTTAAAGGGAAGGTCATCACAGGGTAATGTTGTTACATTTTGGCAACGGTTTTGAAGCAAAAAAGCAAAAAGCCAGGCATGGTGGCACACGCCTGTCATCCCAGTACTTGGGAGGCTGAGACGGGAGGATCGTAGGTTGGAGGCCAGTCTTGCCAA
>PVJS01056432.1:0-12346 GCA_004027185.1 Glis glis | reverse complement strand
GGTCTCACGAAGTTGCGGAGGGCCTCACTAAGTAGCTGAGGCTGGCCGCAAACCCGGATCCTCCGGTCTCTGCCTCCCAAGTACTGGGATTACAAGCGTGCGCCACCATGCCTGGCTCTTATCACTGAAATTCTACACCCCCACCCCAAATAATCTCATTTTATTTTTTACCTGGTGTGTGATACAAAGCAGGCTTTTTCTTGCAAATAATTTCTTAACTATTTTTTCTTCCAGTTAAAATCTTCATCTGTATGTTTGTCTCTGGTTCCAAGAACCTGGAAGGGGAAAGGGCAGGCTTTGCTCAGAATTGCCAGGGATACAGGGTGTGACCCTTAACCCAGATATGAAGAAAGCTTCGAAATCTCTTCTGCAGAGTTCTGCCCAAGGAAATTATGTTGAGAGAGAAATCTGGTGGCATGTGTACTCATTCTTTCCGTTTGAATCAAGTTCCAACTGCTGGATTTAATATTTGCGCTCTTTGCCTGTAGGAGTTTTTACTAAGGTTTAGCTCTGATGAGTTTAAAAAGATACCAGTGTCTTTCGGGTTCATGAAAAGTACATACTACCAAGTGTGGTCTGCCTGCCTGCCTGCCTGCCTGCCTTCACGGGGGGATTGAACCCAGGGTTACTCTACCACTGAACTATACCCCAGCCTTTTTTATTTTTTATTTTGAGACAGGGTCTCATTAAGTTGCCCAGGCTGGCCTCAAACCCCAATGTTTTTTCAATTCAGCGTTATGTGTAAAGCAGGCATCTACTCCTAGTGATCAAATCTTTTTTTTTTTTTTTGTGGTACTGGGGATTGAACTCAGGGGCATTCTACCTCTGAGCTACACCCCCAGGCCTATTTTTTATTCTTTATTTTGAAACAGGGTCTCACTAAGTTGTACAGGCCTCACTAAGTAGCTGAGGCTAGCCGCAAACCTGCGATCCTCCTGTCTCAGCCTCCCAAGTACTGGGATTACAAGTGTGCACCACCATGCCTGGCTTGATCATATCATTTTATTCCAACTTGGGTTTGTTGTATTGTGACTCTTATTTTCTTTCTTTTTTTGTGGTACTGGGTCATTCCACCTGTGAGCTACACCCTCAGCCCTATTTTATTCTTTATTTTGAAACAGGGCCTCGCTAAGTTGCTGAGGGTCTCACTAAGTTGCTGAGGCTGTCCTTGAACCTTCGATCCTCTTGTCTCAGCCTCCCAAAGTACTGGGATTACAGACGGGCATGTGCCACCACGCCTGGCTGTAGTGTGGTTCTAATCCCATCATTCAGCAACTCCATCTTCAGGTTTTCTCCACGGCTGACGTGGGCATCAGGATAAGCAAGGCCTTAACTGACCTGGCTTTTCAGGCAGTCGCAATCTGAGGTGCTGCCCCATCTCTATCGTGCTGTTCTGTAAAGATGGTAGACACTTGGCAGCGAAAGAGATCCAGGCGCCTCCTCCCAAAGCCAGCAACACTCGGTTACAAAAAGAAGCACCATCAAAGAAAAGTACGCGGGAACTAGAAGAGAAACCCCTGCTCTTGGTTACACGGAAGTCTTTCCTGAGTTCTTTTCCAAGTTTTGCATTCTTCTTTATGTAGCATCCCAAGTGCCAGGCTCACCTCACGCTGTGCACGTCACTCCTCTGCTCATGTGGCTGCATGTGACCCGCCTGGCGAACGGCTCCTCCTCTGCCTGCGCACCCCGCTTACTCTCTGTTCTTAGGCCGGGCGGGTCTTAGGTACCTCGGGGCCTTTGCACTTGCTGTTTCCTCTCCCCGGAGTCTGTTTCCTCCACGTCTAAGCATGGCTGCTTCCCCTCATATTTCAGGGCTCAGCTCAGATACCAGCCCTGCAGGGCCTCTGCCCCCCGGTCTGGCGAACCCTCCTGTGCCTCTCACTCAAGGCGCTGAGTTCCAATGCCGGGTTTCTGTCTTTTGTTCTGCTGACTGCCTTTGGCTGTTATCTTATTGGTTTGCCCATTTATTCTTTTTCCTGTTTGTTATGTGTCTCCCACGAAGGGACTGTAAGCTTCCTGAAGGCAGGGTCTGCCTTACACGCTGTCGCCTCCCCAAAGCCCAAAACACTACTCTTAGTTGGCTCTAAATGTATCTGTTTTGAGCAATTGAAGTAAAGAAATATATTTTTCAGTTTGCTATAAGATTTTTTTTTTGGTGGTACTAGGGATTGAGCCCAGGGGCATTCTACCTCCAAGCTACACCCCAACCGTATTTTTTATTTTTATTTGGAAACAGTGTCTCACTAGGTTGATGAGAGTCTCACTACTTACTGAGGCTGTCCTCGAACCTGCGAACCTCCTGTCTCAGCCTCCCAAAGTACTGGGATTAAAAGCATGCGCCACCACGCCCGGCTAAGATTTTTATTTTGAAACAGGGTTGCGCTAAGTTTTAGCTGAGGGTCTCGCTAAGTTGCTGAGGCTGACCTCAAACCTGCGATCCTCCTCCTGTCTCATCTTCCCAAGTACTAGGATTGCAGACATGCACCGCCATGCCCAACTTGCTGTTAGATTTTAAAGTCTTACATATCAGTCTTTTCCTAAACTAGCTCTTTAGCTGCTAGGAAACCCTAAAAACTTGCCATTGGTGTGTGCGGATTGTCCTGTAGCTTGTAGTCAATGTGCGTCTTGCAGGACAACTTCCTTAGCAAGAGTTCTAGCTCTTTTAAGCAACTGGAATCATTGGTTTTTCTACCCTTTGCCAAGCCTCAGTTCCTTCAACTGGGAAGTGCAAGATTTTATTTACTTATTTTATTATTTATTTATTTATTTATTTATTTATTTTTGTGTGTGTGTGGTGCTGGGGATTGAACCCAGGGATATTCTACCTCTGAGCTACACCCCCAGCCCTATTTTATTTTATTTATTTATTTATTTATTTATTTATTTTTTACGGTACCGGGGATTGAACTCAGGGGCATTCTACCTTCGAGCTACACCCCCAGCCCTATTTTTTAGTCTTTATTTTGAACCCGGGTCTCACTAAGTTCGGAGGGCCTCACTAAGTAGCTGAGGCTGGCTGCGAACCTGGATCCTCCGGTCTCCGCCTCCCAAGTACTGGGATTACAAACATGCGCCACCACGTCCAGCTGTTTGGTTTTTTTTTTATGAAACAGAGTCTCACTAAATTTCTGAGACTGGCCTCAATCCTGTGATCCTTCTGTCTCAGCCTCCCAAGGATTGGGATTACAGGCGTGCACCACCATCCCCCAGATTTTTTTTTTTTTTTGACACAGGGTTGAGTTGTGGAGAGCCTCAAATAGTTGCTGAGGCTGGCCACCAACCTGCGATCCTCCCGATTCAGCCTCCCAAGTGCTGGGATTACAAGTGTGCGCCACCACGCCCGCCTGCAAGATTTTTAATAGATAACTTTGGAGACCTATTTTTGCTTTTGGATTTCAAGCCACATACTAAGGAAAATTAACACACCGCTCCTCCCTCTCCCAAAAGACCAGACTGACAAATGAATCTAATAATAACCCTTCTCTTTTCCTATAGGGATCTCTTGAAACTTGGAGGAAAAAAAAAAGACTTTATATGTATGGGTTCAGGCCAGGAAGGGGAGAATGTTCCTCTCCCATCTTTTTTGAAAATGGCTAGCAAATAGTTCTTTTTTTTTTTTTTTTTTTTTGCGGTACTGGGGATTGAACGCAGGGGCGTTCTACCTCTGCGCTACGCCCCCAGCCCTATTTTTTATACTTTATTTTGAAACCGGGTCTCACGAAGTTGCGGAGGGCCTTGCTAAGGCGAGAGAGAGGGAGAGAGAGAGAAAGACAGGGAGAGAGAGAGCGAGAGAGCTGAGGCTGGCCGCGAACCCCGATCCTCCGGTCTCTGCCTCCCAAAGTACTGGGATTACAAGCGTGCGCCACCACGCCCGGCTTAGCAAATAGTTCTTGAATAACTAAAACACGCCAGACAGCCAAAAATAGATAAAGACTTGAGGCTGCAGTTTTGAAATATCTGCAGTTGTGATTAGTGACTGCGGTCTGCTGAAGAAGTAACCAGGGGTTTATCTTTTTTTTCCTGATTCTATAGGAATTTTGCTCATATTTTTTGTTCGTATTGGGGATTGAACCCAGGGGCATTCTACCACTCCAAGATATACCCCTTACCCTTTTTTTTAGTTTTTATTTTGAAACAGGGTCTTGCTAAATTGCTGATGGTCTCACTACATTGCTGAGTCTGGCCTCAAACCTGGGATCCTCCTGTCGCAGCCTCCAAAGTACTAGAGTTACAGGCGTGCACCACCACGGCCCAGCAGTTTTGTTCATCTTAATCACATACTACTCATGGCAGAATTGGGGATGAAAAAATGACCTGCCACAGAGCATGGTGGAAGCCAACAAGCTAAGGGTCATTTGCTATATTCAAAAGTAGTTAATTCTCCCTTCTTGATTGAATTTTTTTTAATTATTTCTTTTTGGCACTGAGGATTGAACCAAGGAGCATCTACCTCTGAGCTACACCCCCAGCCCTATTTTTTATGTTTTATTTTGAAATAGGATATCACTAAGTTGCAAAGGGCCTAAGTAGCTGAGGCTGGCCACGAACCTGGATCCTCCGGTCTCAGCCTCCCGACTACTGGGATTACAAGCGTGTGCCACCACGCCCGACTCCATTGAATTCTAAAAGTATAAAACACACACAGTGCTGGTCCGCTGTGTGGCTCTAATCTTTGCCAAAATCATATAAAAGAGATCATTTCCATGTGAGAGTTCAACACTGGCCTTCATGGATTGATACCTTGCTTTTTCCTTCTATTTTTCCCATCCTTTCCTCCATTCCTTATTAAGATCTATGTCAAATCCAGAACTCTGAAAAGTAAATTTATGTTGTTTAAAAAAAAAAAAAACAAGCCTGGTGGTGCACATTTGTAATCTCAGTACTTAGGCTGAGACAGGAGGATCACAGGTTTGAGGCCGGCCTCAACAACGTAGCGAGACCCTGTTTCTTTTTTTTTTTTTTTTTTTGCAGTGTTTAAATTTATTTTATTTTAATATACTTTTATTGGTGCATTATAGTCTCATGTCATAATGTAAATCATGTTGATAGTGACATACATGCACACAGCACTTGGTGGGCTTTCCCCGGGTTCCCTCCTCATCCCCCTTCCCCATACAGGATACTAGGTTGACATTGGTATTCTCACATAGTACACAAAGCCGATGGTAGTAATTCCTCCATTGACCCTCACTCTTCTCCATCCCCTTCCCCTGGACCACCTCCCTGACTCCACTGGGGTTTCTCCTCCATTATCTGGAGTCCCTCTAGTATCCCAATTACTCCCTAGCTTCTGTATATGAGAGAAAACATATGACCCTTCACTTTCTGTGACTGGCTAATCTCACTTAACATAATGTTCTCCAGGTCCTTCCATTTCCCTGCAAATGGCATAATTTTTTTCTTCTTTATTGCTGAGTAGAATTCCATTGTGTGGATATCCCATCATTTTGTAACCCATTCATCTGTTGATGGACACGTAGGTTGGTTCCATAATGTGGCTCGTGTGAATTGTGCTGCTGTGAACATGGATATGCATATATTACTGTAGTTCTCTGATTTCAGTTCCTCCTGGAAAGATACCCAGAAGGAGGCCCTGTTTCAAAGTAATATAAAATAGGGTTGGGATGTAGCTTAGATGTAGAAAGTACCTGTGTTCAATCCCCAGTACCGAAAAAAATTTATATCAACACTAGGCATGGCTACCTAGTAACAGGAAACTCAAAATAACAGTAAGAGGGGTCAGGGATGGTGGGGCAGTCAGTCCGTGGTACCATGGATCTGTCTTGTTACTCTCTCTTGTGGATCAATGTAGCTACAGAGGTTCCGGCTATAGCATCTGCATCCCCATCAGCAGGCAGGAAGGAGGAGTGTGGGAGGGCAAGCCCCTTCCTTAAAGAGAGATTTCTCAGAAGCTGCACTTTTTATATTCTGGGATCAGAACTTGGTCAGGTGATCACACCTAGCTAAAAGAATGGCCACGTGCCCAGCAGAAAAAGGAGTAATCTATTATTAAAGAGAAAGAGAAAATGGAATAAACTGGCAGCTTTGCCACAAGATGACTGGCGTCTTGGAGCTGGTCCCAAGCAGGCAGCCCAACTCTGGCAGGTTTCTCACCTCAGGGCCTCCGTTTGCCTTCCAGTCTGGCCCACGTGGTGCCTGGGCAGAAGCTTGGATCCCGTTTCCCAGTACAGTCGCAGGTGCCTAAGGCATCTGCACAGTTACTGCTGGTTTCACTCAGAACCTCTGGGTTAAATTAGAGGCGGTGGCTGAGAGTGTAGGCTGTGGAGCCAGGTTGCCTGCTCGTATCCCAGTTCTTAGGTTTACTTGCTGTGTGTCACAGGCAAGGTACTGAATTTCCCTGTGTCTTGGTCTCTGCACCTGCAAAAGAGGATAATAAAAGCATGTACCTTAGCCAGGGGTGGTGGCACATGCCTATAATCCCAGTACTTGGGAGGCTGAGACAGGAGGATTGCAGGTTCAAGGAGAGTATCAGCAAGTAGTGAGACTCTCATCAACCTAGCGAGACCCTGTTTCAAAATAAAAATAAAATAGGGCTGGGGTGTAGCTTGGAGGTAGAATGCCCCTGGATTCAATCCCCATTACCACAAAAATAAAATAAAGGTACCTCAGAGGTCTAGTGTAGGGACTAGGTGAGTTGTCAGCAAAGCTTTCTGCACAATGCCTTGCACTTAGAAAGCATGTGTGTGTGTGAGCTGGGCATGGTGGCGCACACTTGTAATCCCAGTCCTTGGGAAGCTGAGATGGGGATCACAGGTTTGAGGCCAGCCTCACCAACTTAGCAAGGCCCTCAGCAACTTAGTGAGAGCCTGTTTCAAAATAAAAAATAAGGCTGGGGTTTAGCTCAGAGGTAGAATGCCCTGGGTTTGGTTCCCCAGTACCACACACACAAAAAAAAAAAAAAAGAAAGAAGAAAAAGAAAAGAAAGCGTGTGTGTGCACACATACAGTATTACTGTCGTTGACTGATTCCTAACAATGATGACATTTGGAAGGAAAGACACACAGGGACTGTCCCTCCCCGTTTTCTGCTCCACAGTAACGATTTCCAGCTCCAGGACGCATAGCAGCTGCAGAAGCTCCCTGGATTGCGGAGGGCTGACGGCAACTGTTTTGTGTTACAGACCACTTCTCTCCAGAGAACGTAAATGACACAGCCAAGGAAACATGCCTGAATTGGTTTTTCAAGATCGCTTCCATCAGAGAACTCATTCCGAGATTGTATCCTTTTTCTGTCTGGTGATTTTGAAGATAGGCAAAAGGAGGCACACTGTTAATAGGAGCCATGCCGTGAGTTGCCCCGAAATTCCTGCCGACAATTTGGTCCCGTTCTGGTTGCTAGCCTGAAGACACGGGGCGCACCACACGGTAGAAGCCTTCGCTGGGACTCTTGCTCTTTCCAGATAGTTTCCTTGTTCTTTTTTTTTTTTTTGCCAATTTTAAATACAGTTTTATTAAGACATTGCATTTTCGACTTACAATACAGTGCATATAAAGTGCAATGTTATTTCCTTTCCTTGTGCACATGTTCCGTATTCAAGTATTGACAATGGCCAGTAATTTACCATAGCAGCTCAACTCGAACTGCCACAGATTCCTTGTTCTTTTGCTTTGAGTCTGATGCCGCACGTCGGCTTGGGTTTCCTTATAGAGCGTTCCCACGTTAACTCTCTCAGTGAAGATGCTTCATCTTGATGTGTTTTCTCTAGTTCCAAAACCCTGAGAAACCAAGGTCAGGTTTGTCCACACAAATGTCGATATGGTAGAACAGAGACTTTGGCTTACACACAAATCATACCTCCATTAATCTTAAGTTTGTTCTTTCCCCATAAACCCTTGATTGGAAATGCTCAGAACTCACTTGAAATTTCAACATGCAACCGTGAACCAACATGTCAACATCTTCCAAAATTTATTTTATTTTTATTTTTTTATTTATTTTATTTATTTATTTTTTTTGCGGCACCAGGGATTGAACCCAGGAGCGTTCTACCTCTGACCTACACCCCCGGCCCTATTTATTATCCTTTATTTTGAAACCAGGGTTGCGTGAGGGCCTCACTAAGTAGCTGAGGCTGGCCGCAAACCCAGATCCTCCGGTCTCAGCCTCCCAAGTACTGGGATTACAGGCGTGCGCCACCATGCCCGGCTCCAAAATTTATTTTAAATGAGTATGAACCTTGAGAAGCCTACACAGAAAACACTGGCCACTAGCTGACTCCATCCTCTGGGGTGGTGAGGGCTACCATGTCCCTGTCCCCTAAGACTCTCCTGGTTTTTTTCTGGAATAGTCTGCCCCGCCAGGAACAAGCCATCTGGAAAATGACTTCCTTAACGGGGTGTGTTTGTAGTTATGTGGAAGCATCCATCCTGAAGTGCAACAAATTCCTCTCCAAAACGTAAGGCTCCTCCAAGAACCACGACATTTCTAGAACTCTCATACACACATGCACACGCACAAGCATACGAATAGTGTGATCGCAGCTACAGTTCACAAGTACTTAGTATGTGGTAGGTCTGACGTTAACCACCTTCCTTGCATCTGCTCATTTAATCCAAACGAAAACTTCAGTAGAGACACCATTTTGATCCCATAAGGCAAATGGAGGGGACTCCAGCAGGAGAGGCTGGTTGAGTGGTTTGTGGAAGACCCGCCCGACTGCATTTGAATCCTGGCCCTGCGGTTACGTGCTGCCTGGTCTTGAGCAAGTTGTTGAGAGTCTCTGAGCCCCAGACCCCTCCCTTGTGCGTGCGCACGGCCCTAAGAACAGGTGGTGGGGGCCCTGTGAGCTGCACCACTGAGAGTCGCTCCAGGCACGCACGCAGTCGCCATACTCATTGGGCTGCTGCCCTAAACGAAGAAAAAGAAGATGATGATGATGATGATGATGATGTTAGAGGCAAAAGCCTTCGCCCTTGGGGCTTAGGCCAGCGCAGCCCTGGTTCATCTCAGTCTCGGTTTTATGAGCAGTTCCCAGAGTTTGGGGGAACCAGATCTGTGACCTGCAGAGCTGGGGACTTGCCGAGTCCTGTCAGGCAGCTGTATAATAAACCCCTTGAAGCCAGGGACTGAATCCTGGTGACCCACCAATGGCAATTTTGATTGGATTTAGAATTTCTCCTAAATGTGTTTGATTGGGATCTAGGGGTGCCTGGGCTAGTTTGAGGGATAACATTGATGCTGAAGAAACAGTTATTTTGCCTCACCAGTTGAGGGAGGAAAATGCACTGGGCAGAGGGAAGTCCCATGTCGCAGGAGACCGAGTTATAATTCACATCGATGGGGGCGGGTGTCTGGCGGCAGCCTGAGGTGCTGGGAGAGGCGGACACTGGATGTTACGTCCACGCCGAAGGACAAGAGATAACCAGAGAAGATTGGGCAGGACTGATCAGTCGATGGAAAATCATTGGGGGACAAAACTCTTAAAACTAGTAAAGTCAGTATGACCTCGATTAGGAAAAAAGAGTGGGGGTCGACCTCCCCCACTGAGCAGGTGGGGGAAGGAAGGGGCCATTCGAGGGACCATCCTGTCAGGAGAGGGAGACTCGCGATAAACTCTGAAACTTTGACCAGGACTTCTTCCTGAAACTTGGGTTTGTTTGTTTGTTCTTTTTTTCTCCCCTAAATTTAGGAAGTTTAACTTTATTTTAAAAGTAAAAGAACAGCAAGTTTTCCCATCAGGCGTAACGCTGCCCTCTTTTTGTCCCGACAGGGGGATTTCCGAGTGCCTGCCCCGGCTGACCTGCATGATCAGAGGGATCGGGGACCCGCTGGTGTCGGTGTACGCCCGGGCTTACCTGTGCCGGGTAGGTGCTGCTGTCTCCCCAAAGCTTTGCCGCGCCCTCTCCTTCCCCACCGCCTCCCGAGGCTTTGAAGGAGGACTTTATTAACTGCTAATTTTAGGAACGGCCCTTCCACAGAAAGTAGAGCTGGAGGATTTCTTTTGAAAGTTAATTTTAAAGTAGACCAACTTCCTATAACTCTAATTAGGGGACGTTTAAGGTCGTCTTCGCGCAAGTGAACTGGTTTGCAGAGCTGTTCTCGGCTCTTGCTGGGAAGGAGGCTCCCAGGACTTCAGGTCAGGGCTGCTTTTCATCAACTTGAGGCATGCTCTGCCTTTGTCTTGAGTTTGATGGTTTTATTTTTTGTTGTTCTGTCCTGTTAAAGTTGGCTCAGAGTGTGAATCTGTGAGGCCTGTGGCAGTGCCCGATGTCCCATGAGATGCAGTCCTCACGGTCTGTGTACCTGACAGCCCAGGGGAACTGTTTGGGAACCACGTGGCTTCCTCTCCTATAAAGGACCAGGAAGCTTCCACTTAAAACTATTAAGTTTGCTGGGCATGGTGGCACATGTCTGTAATCACAGTACTTGGGAGGCTGAGACAGGAGAATCACAGGTTCCAGGACAGCCTCAACAAGGTAGTGAGACTCTCAGCAACCTAGTAAGACCATGTTTCAAAATGAAAAAGTAAAAAAGGGCTGGGGGTGTAGCTCAGAGGTAGAATGCCCCTGGTTTCACTCCTCAGTAACACACACACACACACACACACACACACACACACACCTGTTAAATTTTGTATTTTTGAAAAATGCAACCCGTGGGGAGTATGTGGCCTGTCTTCACCTGCACAGGGCTGGGCCTCTGCCAGGCCTCCAAGCAGCAGGTCCACCCGCTCGCCCCCCAGCTCTGCGCACCCTCAGCGAGGCGTGTCGCCCTGCTGTCCCACAGGCTTCCTGGAGGACGGAGCCACAGGTAGGGCCTCCCCCAGGAGCGCCGCGGCTTGCTCTTCAGTTAGGAGGCGAGGACACAGAGCCTCGGGTTTGCTGCTTCTAGGGACATCTTGCAAGTGACCAAAGCCCTGTGGTCTCCAGTGACACCTCAGCCCCCGCCCTCGAGTGAGTAGCCGACATGGGTCACGTAGGACACTTCGCAGGCCGCTGCTTGATGCCGAGGATGAAGAGAGTCGTCCCTGTAAGGCGCCGCCTCCCCTCTGTGCAGAGGCGGAAGGGCAGGGCGCTGCTCTCCTTGAAACCCGGTGGGTTTTCATCAGGAGTGTCGGGTGTATTTCTTAAGAGTTTCAGCTTCTTCATACATCGAGGCTTGGATATCCCCCCCAAGCCAGAGCTCGCTGAGGGCCTTGTACGCCAGACGCTCCAGACCCCGAGCAGGGGAGGCCGGGGTGTCTCTGTTTGCGTGGTTGCAGCCCCCCGCCTTTCACCCCGTTGAACCCAGCTACTGCTCTGAGCTCACCTCGACCTCAGCTGAATAATAGGGCAGTAACGACTAGACTCCAGCCAGGCGTGGTGGCACACACCGTACTCCTAGCTACTCGGGAGCTGAGGATTGCAATTTCTAGGCCAGCCTGGGCAACTTAGCAACACCCTGTCTCTAAATAAAAAATATAAAAAGGGCTGGGGTTGCAGCTCAGTGGTAGAGTGCTTTGTGCACATGAAGCTCTAAGTTCCATCCCCAGTACCAAGGGGGAAAAACCTAGGCTCATGATGTCTTATGAGGAATGATTCTGCTTGTCAACCTATTTTGTCCCATCATCCCAGATGTGGGACAACTGGGAAAACGTAAAAATGGCCAGATGTGGTGGCACACGCATATAATCCCAGTACTTGGGGGGCTGAGACAGGAGGATCGCAGGTTGGAGGGCAGCCTCAGCAAGTAGTGAGACTCTCAGTGACCTAGGGAGATCCTGTTTCAAAATAAAAATAAAAAATAGAGCTAGGGCTGTAACTCGGAGGTAGAATGCCCCTGGGTTCAATCCCCACTACCAAAAAAAAGTAAATATCTTATATAATATTTGATGTAATTATATCATATACTTATGTAATAAGAATGCTATATAACTATAATACTATAAATTAATATATACAAGTTCTAGATTATGATTTCTAGTCTATTTTAATGTGTCTGTGTCAATTTCACCGAAATATTCTGGGAAGAATTGAAAACTTGGGACTTAATGGGTTAAAGAGAAACCAGATTCACATTCCTTGCAACCCCATGTGTGTCAGCTTGCAGCCAGGCACATGAGCTGGGAAGATGGTGCTTGGTGCACATAAGGGGCCTTTCAGTGGCAGGGGCCACTTGAAAACACGGTGACAAAGCCGGGCATGGTGGTGCATGCTTGTAATCCCAGTACTTTGGGAGGCGGAGACCGGAGGATCGGGTTCGCGGCCAGCCTCAGCGCTCGCTCTCTCTCTCTCTCTCTCTCTCTTTCTTTCTCTCTCTCTCTCTCTCTCTCTCTCTCCTTAGTGAGGCCCTCCACAACCTCGTGAGACCCGGTTTCAAAATAAAATATAAAAAATAGGGCCGGGGG
>PVJS01056431.1:0-12345 GCA_004027185.1 Glis glis | reverse complement strand
ACAGGATCTCACTAAGTTGCTGAGAGCCTCACTAAGTTGCTGAGGCTGACTTTGAACCTGTGATCCTCTTATCTCAGCCTCCCAAGAACTGGGATTATAGATGTGTGCCTCTAACAAACAATTTAGAGATCCCCAAATGTAAATGTAACATTCTTTCAATGATCAAAGTCCTAGGAAGAAATAATAAAATCCAAAAACCAAGCTCCCCTTCAAATTAAATACTGCAGCAGGGAATTGTGGTTCACACCTCTATTCTCAGTACTTAGGAGACTGAAACAGGAGGATTGCAGGTTTAAGGCAATCCTCAGAAACTTAGCAAGACCCTGTTTCATAATAAAAAATAATAAGGGCTGGGGGGGTGTAGCTTGAAGGTAGAATGCCCCTAGATTCAATGCCCAGTACAAAAGAATTAAAATCCACAGATATTAAAGCCTGAAGAATATTAAGTTCTATAAATAAATGTCATTATCCTTGTGAGCTGAAATTCAAAATTTTTATATTAAAGTTTAAAAGCCATTCTTTCCAATTTACTATTCAGCTTATGAGTCTCAGTGTGTTGAGGTGCTGGGAGAGGTGGGTCCTTTGAGCATGTGTAGTCTGAGCTGCTTTTTCAGGAAAAAGTGTGGTTACTTCAGGGCCTCAGAAGTTGTATTAGTTTAATGCCACATCTCTCAATTTTCAAAGAACTCAAAGA
This sequence comes from Glis glis, assembly GCA_004027185.1. Lineage (NCBI taxonomy): Eukaryota > Metazoa > Chordata > Mammalia > Rodentia > Gliridae > Glis > Glis glis. The sequence goes on along the minus strand of PVJS01056431.1, from coordinate 11,651 downwards.
GTTAATAGAACACAAAGATTCCTGTATTAGTCCACTTTGTCATTGCTGTGACAAAAATACCTGACAAGAACAACTTAGGGGAGTCAAGCTTTATTTGGGCTTAGGGCTTCAAGGTTCAGCCCATAGTTGGAAGACTCTTTGGCAGAAACATCATGGCGGCAGGGCATGGTGATGGAGTCATCCTCAGCAACCAGGAAGCAAAGAGAGAGGGGGCGGGACCAAGGACAGATATAGTCCCGAAAGCCACATCCCCAGTGAGCTACCTTCTCCAGCTACACCCTATCTGCCTACTTTACCACCAAGTAAATCCATTCAAATTATTAATCCATCAATGAATTCATGTACTGATGCGATTACAGCCCTGATTTAATTATTTCACCTCTGAGCATTTTTGCATTGCCAATACATGAGCTTTTCCGGGCCACATTCTATATTCAAACCACAACATTCCCCATAGCACTGGCCTCCCACCCATCATTTCTAGAAAACATGATAATATCCAGACCCCTAAAGCAGTCATCCCCAGCAAAGTTATGTTCCAAGAACTGAGGTGTAGTGCTTCCAAAGAGCATTGCAGACAGTTGGAGGTTATTGAAGAGAAAGGAGAGGAGGTAAAAATTTTGTTTTTGTCTTCCTCAGATGCTAGTCAGTCCGTGCCGGTTGCCTGGAATCTATGGCCTGTAAACTTAAATTCAATTGAGAGAAGATTCTTAGAAAGAAGCTACTTTTGTCACTCTGTATTTTCAATAATTTGGGAGAAAATTCCACATTTGTCCACTGTCTCCATTCCTGGGGAGCTGTTTGAAACATTGCTTTCTTCTTGCATCAGTTCAGAAACTGGCAATATTGGCAACCCTGGTACCCAGGTCTTGACTAAGGTGTCTGTCTTTCTCCTCCTCATATTGGAAACCTGTTGATTGCTACTCCCCCCATAGCTCTGTTTTTCTGGCACTTTGGTATAGCACTGAGGATAGGTTCTGGCTAACAACATAGCATCTATTATTTCTGGGAGCTGGTATGTAGATTTCTAAGGAATGTGAAACCTGCCTTCTTAGAGAAATGCAAATTCTAGTCCAGAGCCAAATTTGGGTCAGATTTTCAGGTGAAGGTATGTGTGTGAGGGGAGTGGTGGATAATTCTTGAGTCTGTGGACCAGTCACATAAATTTAAGATTTATCCCTAAATAATTCCCTCCCAGAAAATGCAGGATGAAATTTGCATTTATGCACCCCCAGCACCCACCCCCAAGTAGGCCCAAAGCAAACACTTTCAATACAAAACCTCCTAGGGCTCTGCAGTGCCTGAGAGTCAGTTGCCTGGAAGTTTAAAAGAAGATAAATATCATTTCGTCTGTCTATGATCAAAGGTTCCTAAAGACTTCTTTTTTGCCTGGTGAGTTGTACCTACTCGAGGAAAGATCTTCTTGCAGAATTGATTCTGGATTTCCCACCAGCCCAGCAAGAGAGGAACTTGGGCCTGGTATGAATTTGACTTAAGAGGAATAAAGAAGCAGATTATTCCTTCACACCTCCATCAGTGGACTGAGCATTGAACTTCTACAGTGCTGTGTGGAGCCAAAGGGAGAGTTGGGGGTGGAGGGAGGGAAGGGACAGAGGTCAGGGCAGATGGCAGTGGCTCTTGCTTATGCATGGGTGTCATGTGAAGTGTGCTGCGGGCACTGCTGAAAATGCCTCTGTCTGGGTGGGCAGGAAATGTTACCTCTCTGGGATATTCTTGGGGTAAACTGCTTCTCCCCATCTCCTGGGCTCAGCTGGGGAGGTAAGAGAACCCCACCTCTGCTCTCCTACCTCTCCACACTGCATTACCACCATCATGACTAGTCCCATTCTGCCCTGTTTTTATCTTTCAACATCACAAACCTGTCATTTCTCACCTCCTCTTTTCTATCATCTCCCTTCTAGATTTTTGTAGGTCCTTCAGTAAGACCTCCTCCCCCCATTCCATTCTTCATGAGACCCTTTCCCAACTACAATCTATTTATAACATAGTCACCAAACCAATCCTTTAAAGACATGTCAGATGGTCACCTAATAGAGGTCTAAGGAGAAACTCCAGAAGGGAGGAGAGAGCTTTAACTTGGCCCTGACTGGTTCTTGGCTTACACCACAGAAAGGATTTTCAGGGCGCATCAAAAGAGGCCCAAAGATTTATTTAGGAAAGCCAGAAATAGAGCAAGATACACACTCAGAGGGAGGAGTGCAGGCACTTGAGAGTGGGAGGCACTTTTGGGGTCTCAGGCTCTCCTTTTTAAAGGAAAGCTTGTAAATAGTGAACATGGGAAGCACATGGGGGTGGTGGTGTCAGGCTGGTGAACTCAATTCTCGTAATCCTGGAGCACAGGGTGGTCCCAGTGATCCGGTGCCTTCGGGATCTCTAGTTGATGTCATCCACTGAATGGATAATATTTGGAATATATCCATACCATAAGTCTCTAATAATATTTTCCCTTGGCTTTATTTAGTCTAAACAAAAAACATTGTGTAAACTAGCAACATGTGTAGGTTTTAACCATCTGGACTCACAGTGCTCTATGATTCAACTGCTTTTTAAGAATTTAGGCCAGGCCGAACACAGGCCTGGAGAGTAAAGGTGAGGGTGTTCATAGACTTTCTTAGATTTAAACTTATAGTTTCTTTTCCTTTCCCTATTGGTCTCCTTTCTACCTATCCTTTTTTTTTTATCCTGTATCAAGATGATGTCATGTCTCTTCTCAGATACATCAACAGTCTCCCCCATTTAGGATAAATTACAGACCCTTCACCATGACTTCTGGGCTGATGCCATCTGCTGTCCTCTCACTCCTCATCCCTCCCTGTCCTCTCTCTCAGACACTGGCCTCCTCATGTTCTCAGACGCTGCCCTGATCTTGCCGGAGGGCATTTGTACTGGTCACTTGTACTGTGGCTGGAAAGCTCTTCCTATACATGTCCTCTTGGCTGGCCCCACTTCTGTCATCTTGGCTCAAATGGTACCTTCTTAGTGAACCCATCCCGTGTACCTAATTAAAATGGCAACTCTCCCCTGTCGTAGACAGAATAATGTATCCCTGAAGAGGTTCTGTCCCAAACCCATTCATATGTCATGTTACATGGCAAAAGGGACTTTGCAGAGGTGATTAGACTAAGAGTCTTGGGATGAAAGGATTTCGATGGCCTACCTGGGGATGCTCAATGCCATTACAAAAGTTCTTATAAGAGGGAAGCAGGAGGGCGAGAGTCAGAAAAGGACGATGACAGAGGCAGAGGCGAGAGTGATATAATTGCTGGAAGGGGGCCACGAGTCAAGGAATGTGGGCAGCCTCTGGATCAGGAAATGCAAGGACACAGATCTCCCCTGGAGCCTCCAGAAGGAACACGATTCTGCTGATACTTTGATTGTAGCCCAGTGAAACCCGTTTTGTTCTTATAACCTGAAGAACTATGATATGATAAATTTGTATTTGAATGCACTTATGATAATCTGTCAAAGTAGTGATAGGAACTAATACAGAATCAATATAAACTAATATAAATATAAACTAATACAAGGATAGATACAACTCCCCACCTCTTTATTCCCCAGCCCTCTTACTGTGTAAGTTTTCTCTGTGGTAGTTATCACCATGCACCATACTAATTATTTTATTCATTTATTTTTATATGTTCTATTTCTACCCAATAGAAATTCGGTTCCATGAGAATAGGGAATTTTTTATTTGCTTGTTTTGTTATTAAAATCCAACATCTAAAATAGAACCTGTCATATACTAGACCCCCCAATAATTATTTGCCAAATGGATGAATGCATTTGATTTGTCTTTAAAAATCCTATAATATCATATCATCCTTAGTATTTTTCAGAACATATTTTACCAAAAATTTAGAAAAAATGACTTTTTCATCTTTATAATAGAAAATTTTTTTCCTTTGCTTTCAGCCCTTTCAAGAGTAAGACAATTGGCAGTGTTCTATATCTTTTGTACAAAGTTGACTGAAATGCATGTTAGCATTTCCATTTACAAAGTATATCTCCAAAGTCTTAAATGCTTTGGAATAAAAAAATTCACATTTTAGATTTTTAAAAAGAGACTCATGTTCCAAAAGCATTAGCAAATTCAGAAATTATGTCCTTACCTAATAAAAAAAAGCAATCTTTAAATTCTTGGCCAAATATCAACTTCCTGAAGTCATTACAGATTCAAATCTAAGGACCTCAAGTCTTTTAGTGAGAATTCCAAAATATGTTTCTCATAGAATTAGGGGAAGTAAATCATCTTAGAATAACTCCCTCCTTTCCCCACTCTCTTTTCACTACTGCATAGTCTTTTCTCCATTTCATAGAGAAGAAATGACAAAATGTGCTATGTTCTGATTTGTATGAAATCTACCATGATGTGGTTTTGCATCACAACCCCGAGTCCCAGGTTGGGTTTCTGGCATTCTGCGTGCTGCCTGCGCAATTGCAGAATGTTGCTTTTCCCTCTCACCTGGGGAAAGGCCATTAGTCGTGCTGCATGTGGTCATTCTCCTCCAAGGCTCCTGGAGTGGTCTTAAACTCTGCATGTTACCTAGTGCTAAAGAAGCAGTTCCAAGCACAGGTATTTCTTCAATTAACTTTAGAATCTTTATTAAGCACCTATTTTCTGCAAAGTTCTAGGGTTGCGAAGACCACAGTCTCTGCTCACTTTGAGTTTTTAGTCTAGAGAAGATCTTCTGTCCTGCGTTCAGAATACATGTCAGAGCTTATTGCTGCATAATGGATTCCAACAGGAAACTGGGAAGGTGTAAAGGAAATGTTTTCTTTGTAGAGAGTCTACTTATGTATTTATTCATTGTAGTACTGGGGATTGAATTTAGGGGTATTTCACCTCCAAGCTACACCCCCAGCCTCTTTTTAATTTTTGTTTTATTTGAAACAGGGTCTCGTTAGGTTGTTGAGTATTATAGATAGATATAGAATGTCCCTTAAAAGCCCATAAATTGGTGTTTGGAGTTGATGTAATTGAGTTATAAGAGTTGTAATTCGGTGGTAACCTAGGAAGGGAGGGTGTGGCTGGAGGAGGTGGGTCCCTGGGGGTTCGGCCTTGAGGATTATATATGGTTCCTCCTCCCCTTGCTTGGCATCCCTGCTTCTGGATGCCATGCTGTGAGGAGCAGAGCCCTTGTACTCTCCTCCTCTCTGCTTCCCGCTGCCATGGCCTGGGCTTCACAGATCCTGGCTTCACATAGTCTGAACCTCTAAATCTCCAGAACCATAAGCAAATAAATCTTCCTTCTTTTAAGTTGTGTGGTCAGGTCAGGTTTTTGGATCACGGCAGTGAGAATGTGGACTGAGGCACTGAACATCTTGCTAAGTTGCTGAGGCTGGTCTTGAACCTGCAATCCTCCTGTCTTTGTATTTAAAAATAACTTTTATATAATACACATTATTTTAGCCTTTTTCACAGAGAAAAATACAATGCTTCGGGCTCAAAATGGCAATTTAATCACGTGTGTTTGTATCCTTCACTCTCCCAGATTCTCATGAAAATGCACAAAATACTCTGGATTGTAGAGAACAGGAAAGGGCGCCATCCACATGTCAAACTAAATGGAATTCATGAGGGATAATATACAGATAGATTGGGCTGAGTGATGGGCCAAAAACTAACAGTTTATTGCAAAAGAAGAAGCCAGACAGACAACTAGATGGAAGAAGCCCACCAGTACCCTCTACCCCAGAGGGGCAGAAGCTGGAGGAAAGGGTGGGCTTTGAGATGCAAATACTTTCAACCCTGGTCAGGGCCTACATGATTTCTGCCATAGCTTTTGAATTATTTGAGCTCACACTTGATGGAGATGGCCATTGAATGATGGCCCGAGTGAGGCAGTTGTGCCAGGTATAAAAGGAAAGTATTGTTCCAGCTAACTGGTTGCCACAACAGAAAAGAAATTCCCCCACATAGAGGGGAACTCTCTTGTATAACAGCCTTTTTGTCTTGAAGTGGAAATTCTCTTTCTGTACCACAAGCTAATGAGCCATGAATCTGAGAAAGCAGTACAGATTTTCCCTTTGTTGTTGTTGGTTATTTTTTTGTTTGTTCAATCAAAGATTTGAACACATACACTTATTCTGATTAAAGCATTTTAACCCATAGCAATGGATAAACTTCTGTCTGCTGTTATAAGAATGGATATGCAGAAATAAAACACAGGCAGATATGTAAGGATGCTTAGATGTCAACAGGAGGGGACCACTTGGAGAAAAGATGTTTTGTAACATGGTAAAGGTACGACGAGTCCTCTGCAACTGATCAAACAAATTACGGTGCCTCACTGCCATAGAAAAATGGCAACCATTAAAAGTATTATTGGAAATCATTAAAAGTATTATTGGCATGGAAAGCTTTTCGCAATATATTGCTAAGTTTAAGACAAAAAGTGAAAGGGAGAGAGAAGAGTCATGTAATAGTAAAATAAGTGCACTGTGTAGATGCTTGTGGGTGTGGTAGGTGGAGTGAGGGTTGGCAATGATAGGAAGGTAAATATTAGAAAACTAGGTGCCTGAACAGTTAATAGGTGAAAAATTTATATACACTCTGGAATGTGGTATTTAGATGATAACATTCTTTTTAATGATATATCTATAAATTTTTCACAAAATGAACATAAATGTACATGTTTTCTTACTCAGTTACAAAAAGTAAATATTGTCTCTTAAGAAAGCTTATTTCCAAAAATTACATTGGACTGAAACAATTTTATGGATAAGGTCTTAACATTTAACAAAGAGATAGGTAATTTCTATTCTACGTAAAATATTCTACTATGTAGGAAGAAATGAAAAGTGTACTGATTCATTTTAAGAAACTATCAAGTCCTTATATATCAAAGTCTAAGAATGAAAGCTAGAAAAAAATGATCAACCATGAGACATTTTCATTTGTGAAAATAATATTAGCCACTTGATTGTAGTTTTATGCTAAAAGAATAATATGCCATTGCCAAGAAGGATTTTTTCTAAAAATGCAAACATGGTTCAATATTAGCAAGTTTATTAATAACATTTTTTCATCAGATGAAAAAGATAAAAGATTTGATATTGTGGTGTCAATAGATTTTTCAAAAATATTGGATAGCACACTCAATATCCAACTCATTCAAAACTAATAGCTAAAAAATTAAGCTCTTAGGATAAGAAAGATACTTCCTAAATATGATAAAAATGTTTATCTTAAGAAAACACGCAATATTACACAAAGCAGTGGAAGTGTAAAAGCATTTCTGTTAAGACAAAATTGCCAATCACTATTATGGGGATGTGGTTTGTTCTCCAATGTTCTTATTTTGGAAGCTTAGTCCTCAGTGTAGTGATATTGAGGTGGTGGAGCCTTTAAGAGGTGTGGCCTAGTGCAAGGTAATGGGATCACAGGGGCTCTACCCTCATAAATGGATTAATGCTGTCTCCCTGGACTAGATTTGGACTCCTGTGATTGGATTAGTTTTCCCAAGAGTGGATTGTTACAAATTGAGGCCACACCATATATTGGCCCCTTTTATATGTGGCCCTTTTTCTTTCTGCTTCTCCTCCATGTTGTGATGTAGCCAGGGGGACTTTGCCAGAGCTGGCATCATGCTGTTTGGAAGAATATGTAGAATTCAATTAGAGGACTGAATAGAGAAGTAGATTGGACCTGAACTAATAAAGTAACTCAATTACACTTACACATTCTAAATATTTAAATCTTTATGGCCATTTGATTTGTTACCTTTTTTTTTTTTTTTGGTCCTGGGGATTGAACCCAGGGTCATCCTACCTCGGGGCCACACCTCCAGCTCTTCTTTATTTTGAGACAGGGTCTCACTCAATTGCTTAGGGTCTGTCTGAGTTGCTGAGGCTAGCCTCAAACCTGTGATCCTCCTGTCTCAGCCTCCCAGGTACTGGATTACAGATGTGTCCCACTACACCCAGCTTGACTTGTCATCTTTCTAAATCAAATAATTTTCTTCCCACCATTTTTATTTTGTTAAACTAAAGTGGAGTAATTCTTCTCAAGTCTGTAGGGGCAGCGGCTGGATATGAAGGTAAGCACTGGGTGCGTAGAGAAGTGCTTGTGTAAATCAGGAAGTATGCACTTGTGACAGAGAGAGTAATGGAAGTGGCTTTCATTCCAGTGTTGTACTTTCCTAAAGATGGTACATCCAATGAAGAAGAAGAACTAACCCCCAACAAAGATAACATTGCAAGTTAGGAAATGGGACGCTTGTAGGCTGCCATCATTACTAAGGAGGTCTCTTCTCCTATTTCCCTTAGAAAATTGACTTTCTAAAAGAACTAATTAAGCAAGAACAAAATCTAGATTTTTACCCTATTATCCCCGAAAGACGTGTGCAGGGATTTACATACTCTATGGCAAAATCCTCTAACACACAAACAATACAAGAGACTTTAGAAAATATGTAATTTGTTTTATGACCTCACAATTGTGAGGAAATTTGGTTTAAATCAAGCTGTGAGTTTAGGAAACATTTCCTACAGGTGAAGCTATTTAAAGATGTGATAGAAGTAGTGGATAACAGATTTAAAGGCAGGAACAAAATCAGTGAATTAGAAGACCACTCAAAAAATTCTGCAGGCACTGAGGGAAGATTAAGAAATAAGTAGGATGAGAGAAAACAAAGCAGGCTCAGAAGAGAGATCTGGGTAGTTCTCTATGTGCATGAGGACTTTCAGAAAGAGGTGACAGCCACAGGCATACCTGAGTCTACAAGGACCAGTTTTCAGAGCAAAAGAGACGACAAAATGTCAGACGAACTAATTAGCAAAATTCTCACTAGACATAAACATAAGATTTCTGAATTCTCACGACAAAGGAAATACTTAAAGTGGATAAAGGAAACCCAATCTGAAGATGCGGAGGCCAGCTCTGAACCACTGAGGGAAGGACCACTGGAGGTGGGACGATGGGGCAGAAGCAAGTGGTATGTGTGCAGCTGAAGAAAGTCTGTGAATATTTCAAATGTTGTACTCTAGATGACAGAAACTACACAGAGCTTTTCCCAAATGCAACAGAGATCCAAAATAATTATGTCACATTATGACAAGTATTGAAATGAAAGGAATTTTTAAGCTATCATAATAATAAGGAAACAAATTTTGATCAACGAGGCTGTAGGAATTCTCTTATGCTTCTATGCACAGAAAATTATTGAAGGCATTACTACCATTGGCTATGTGTACATATGTGAAAATACCAATGTGAGTCTCAGTACTCTGTATGGGGAAGGGGGAGATGGGGAGGGAGCTGGGGCAGGGGGACCACCAATGACTGTGTGCATGTATGTCACTGTCAACACGATTTACACTATGATATGAGACTATCATGCACCAATAAAAGCCTATAAAAAAGAAAATTATATTATTTAAAGTTACATTAAATTATGTAAAGTCATTTGGACAAGTGACTAAAGAAGACACAATAAAAATGTATAAAATATGTATAACATAAATACACCAGGCAATACATTAATATAAATACTATGGTATTTTTTTCTGGATTTTGCAATGCTTGTAGCATTTTTCACATTTTAAGTTTTTGAAGTTTGTTATAATTTCCCATTCCAAATAAAAATTCAGGTTTACACCTAATTTTTATCAAGGTATTATAAAAAATTGCAAGGTATTAGAAAATTGCAAGTAAAACAAAATGAATAATCACAATTGTGTGTTTTTCTTTTTGTATGTGTGGTACTGGGCATTGAACCCAGGGGTGTTCTGTCTCTGAGCTACACCCCCAGCCATATATATATATATATTTTTTGTGGTACCGGAGGTTAAACGCAGGGGCATTCTACCTCTGAGCTACACCCCTGGCCCTATTTTTTATACTTTTATTTTGAAACCGGGTCTCACGAAGTTGCGTAGGGCCTCACTAGGTAGAGAGAGAGAGAGAGAGAAAGGGAGAGAGAGACAGGGAGAGAGAGAAGAGCTGAGGCTGGCCGCGAACCCGGATCCTCCGGTCTCCGCCTCCCAAAGTACTGGGATTACAAGCGTGCGCCACCACGCCCGGCCCATATTTTGTTTTTTATTTTGAAACAGTTCTTGCTAAGTTGCTGTGGCTGGCCTCAAACTCGTGATCCTCCTGTCTCAGCCTCTCAAGTACTGGGATTACAGGCATGTGCCACTACGCCCAATCATTTTTTTCCTAAATATAACACCTTAAATTCTATAAGTTCAATTTCAGGTCCCCCAAACTACCTATTTAGTCTTGTATTTCTTAATCCAATCAAGAAATAAATCAACATAAGGAAATAAAAACTTTACAAACTTTTTTAAGAACTAAAAAGATTCTGGGTGATATGAAAATTGGAAGACATATTCATCATCGAAGTAATTGTTAATATATTTAGAAAACCCACTTTTAATGTAAAAATTATCCTTAAAAGAGAAAAATAACATACAGTTTATTCTAGCTCATAAATATATGATCAATTCCATAAAATTTGGTGCAGAGCGGGCAGAGATATCAAAAGAAGGCTCTCTTTCTAATCTTCCATAGGATTTGTATTTGGAGTCTATTTATGATGGCATATGGTTTGTTTTTAATATAAAGTGGACATCATATTCTAAATACATAGTAACTCGTACATCATGAGCACTCACTGTCAGAATGGACGCCAATCATAACAATTCTTTTCAGTCGTTCTGGTACATAAAAAAAATACTGTCTTGGATATACGTGATCATCACTAGTAGAAAAAGTAGGTGATTGCAATTAATTTGTTTTTATGTAAAAGTGCATTTCATCTTCAATTAACATTATTATCATCCATCAGTAAAAAAAAAAACTGAGATTTGGGGCTATGACTATCAGTGAATAAAGAAATTCCTCTTTGCCTCACCAACACTAAGCCACAGCAAATATAGATACGGGGACTCATTATCCACTGTACTATGTTGTTAGACTGCCAGTGCTCAAAACATCACAGCTATGAAGCTCCCGGTGCCTTCCACGCCATCTTCAAAGGCAGCAGTTGCAGCACATTTCTGTGAACTTTTGAAGGGCTATCTCACTGTAGACTCACTTTCTTTTCTTTATTCCAGGAATGAAAGCAAAGCCTTTCTGAAAACAAAAAACCATACTCACCATCTATCACTGCCTTGGCTTTGTTCTTTCCATTATGAGTTCATTGGTTAAAAAAAAAAAGGCATTTGCTAAAATAAGCAAAGTCCAAATCAAAACTAAAACCCCCGACAAACCAAAAATCACAACACCCAAAACAACAACACTTTTTCCTGGGAAATGTTAACTCATTTATGTGTTCGTTGTATGGGGAGGTGTTGGAGTTATAATTGGTGAAGGAGTGAAACTCAGATTTGGAGCTTTGAAACAGTTATTTCCTAGACAAAGTACAGATATTAATATTTAGGACCTCTAAGTTCTATAGCATCTTCCTTCGCTTATTAGTGGCCATAGAAAACACAACCCTACAAATACAGTTTGTATTTCACTTAACTTGGAATCTCAGGTCACTTGTAGATTATTGGCATCCTGATTATTCATCTGTCTGAACATAACAATGGTATTGTTTCCCTTTTTTTCACCTAATTATAAACTATAGCTATTGAGTTTCCATTTGCTTGCTGGCTATAGCCTGTGTGTGTGTGTGTGT